>JAQGCH010000838.1:0-19195 GCA_034699485.1 Nanhermannia elegantula | reverse complement strand
TACAGTATACTGTGCTAAGGCTTTTTAATCCAACGTATATATAAAGTATGACAACAGTTATTGCAGATAAGCTTACTTTACAACATATCATCTAAATAATTGACAAAAGAAGTTACGTTGCTCTGGAATTCTTCTCCCAATAATATTTTCAGTCATACCTCTCGTAAATGGATAAAAGTTTCATTTTGTCAGAAAGGACATCACGAGATTCTGAAAATGTCATAACAGTGAAGCACTTGTACATACTTTTGATGATTTTGTCGTATTTTGAGAAGGCTTTTAAAAAAATGAAAATTTCAATAACTTGAAGCTTTTAAGTGGAAGGACTTTCGAAGACTACCTCAAGGATTAAAAGTGCTTTCTTGACACAGTATATGTTTTTTTCCAAAAGTAATAATTAAAAACAATTACAAAAAAAAGTTTTCTCATGCTTTCGACCTGACCAGAGATTCGCTATAACTTATGATTTTTTAAATTTAAAAATTGTGAGTCGAGTAGAAAATAAAGTTTTATTCATAACTGTATTCTCTCTGATTAATCTCGTATTTAAAAAAACGATGAAAATCAAGATTTTCAAGAGAATAAATTTGTAAGTGTTGTCATTCAAGAGTAAGTGAATAAAAATAATTGAGTCTCAGTTCTTAGATCATTGAAATTTACACCGTACATGTTTGTTATGAACTCCGGTTGTCTCAAGTGTGTGATCATGTCTTACTTGTCAGCTCAATATAATAAATTGAGAAAAATCATATAAAAATATTAATGAAATTTTTATTTTTTGATTATTTGATTAGATTTTAAAGTTTGTACTATTTATCCAGCAGTAAAAGCGTGGGTTTCAAACAATTTATTTATAGCGCTCAATATATTAGTGTTGGGACCTTTAAAAAGTCGATTTAATTTATAGTTTAGTTTGTTTCATATCTTAAGACTATTTTTGAATTCAAGTGAAAACAAAAAGTTATGCTTAAATATTGTATGACTCAAAAAGCTTTATATATGTATTGATGTAATTTATTAGATTCACATAATTTATATTACAAGTAATAGTCAAATAAGTGTTAAGATTTATCTCTCAACTAAATCTTTTAGCACTGAATTAGAGGTTATTCAAATCGAATCAATTACAGCATTTAAATAATTCATTATAAGCCTTGAAATTTGGATTTTATGAAAAGTTTAGACAAAGATTAATTAGAAATGTTGTTCATTCTCTTCAGACTTTTGAGAGAGTTCTCTCTTTTTTAAATGTTTGGCATTAATGTGACCCATAATTTTCGCAGACCTGACTGAAAATGAATTGAAGGCTGTTATTAATTGGGCTTATGCTGAAAAAGAAATAAAAATAAAACCAAAATTAAAGTTCAAAATCATAGAAATGCAATTCGGAAGCGCATTACTTGAAATTGAATATTTTCATTCCATCAATTTTTTATTCATATAACAGTTAAGTCGTATGAACTTTTTAACTTTGCTGTTCATTAATCTAATGCACTTCACATTCGGAATAACGTTATATGGAATGAGTTATCTAAGCCTTCACTCAGATATTCAATTAGTTTATTCACTAAAATGTGAACTTCAAAAATTTATCTCCAGCACTCAAATTGCGAATGTGGGTAAAAATGGTATTTATTAAATATGTGTGACATTGGACAATAAAAAAACTCTTTTCAATGATAGGTTGTTAAAAATTCATATAATAGCACAAAGAGATAATTAGACGAAAGCTCTCGTATTACGAAATATAATACTCAATATTTAAACCAGCGATGAGACAGTTCATAAAGTCCAGACATGTTTAGATAACAACAAAATGTGTAGTGGCCGGAATTTTGCCCTATACCTAATATCAGAATCAGCACAATTTTTTTATCTCTTTTTTATTAAATCTAAATATAAAGCAAATTAAAATATGTCTTTGAGATATAAATAACTGTTAGTAAATCAATATTTTGCAAAAAGTGTCACTTTTTTATTGTTCAATAAATCAAAATAATTCTTTTAAATGTAAAATTAATGAATTAATTAATGATTAGTTATTTTAGAAAAGTTATTAAGTTATACTCCACTTAAGGAAATTGTTGAGCTTCTGGTCCAGAATTTTAATTTTTAAGTTTTAATATCATTTAAGTTATATTTAATTATGTTTATTGCGCAACAGTTGTATTTAAAAAGTCGATAATAATCAATAAATTTGTTCTTTCCAATCATCGGAATTTAATACTTTAGCATCAATTCATTCAATTTTCGAAAAGAAAAATGACCTCTCATTTAAGGAAACATTAATTAGAGTCAATTTGAATTCCGGGATTCCCAGGATTTTGATTTTATCAAAAATAAAGGTCTAAAAAACTATAAGTCCAGGAATTGAGCCATTTTTGTGTCCCGTTTATCCCGGATTTGGATTGTAGTCACAGATTCCGCGGTTTATTATTTAATCCATTTTTGTTTTTTTATAAACTACTATTTTAGAGAAGTTAAAGAAAATTTGGCTCATTTTGCAATCGATAAAAGATGTTGGCATAGAATAAAGATTTTAAAACTCATTTGATTTGAGTCTTAAAGCAACAGAATCTGTTGCCTTTAGTTTAATTTATATTAAGACATTCAACTTATATAACATATAATTTATTAGGTGTTATCGAAAAATTTATTTTTTGTTAAAATGTAACATTTCTTTGATATTTTAATTAATGTCTAGTCATGCAAATTGGTTTTCTTTTGTAAAATAATTACTTATTCTGTCGGAAATGTTGTTTAACTTCCGAATCCATTGCATTTCATTTCAAAAGGTTAACTCAGAAATTGATTTTTGGGCTTTATTGCTATAATAATAATAATATTATTATATTACTAGTGTTGCCAAATGTGAGAGAGTCAGAGAAAAGTAAGAGAAAGTTAAATAAAACTCATAATATAATTAGTTTTATCACGTGTAAAAATTTCTTAAGCCAACACTAGTCATAACTTACAGGTGCTTATTATAATAGCTGTCTTATATACATTACACTGATATTACATACAGTAAAAGTAATATTTATAATAATATATAAATACTAATTCATATGAATATATTTATGCAATACAGTCAAACTCTATTATCCTTCATCACTTGTAAATTACTTTGTGACCAGTGTCCTAAAGTGTGCGCCACTCAAATCACTTTAATAAGTTACATGCAGTTTATATATTCGATTCCACTTTTATGTTCATTTAGTTATTTCTTATTTACAATTTTTTGTTTCTTTATTTGAAAAAAAGAGATTTTTATCTATTATTTAAGATTTAGAATTCCAGACTAAAATTTACAGATCTATAAAAATTTATTGACCAACTTTTTATCAGAAACTTGAAGATAATATAATAAATTTTTAAAATACATAACATTTTGTATATTATACTTCGTGTTTAGACTCATTCAGTAAAAAATTAGCCGATCTTTTTCGAGTAAATTCATGCTCTTCTTGAGGGCATTTTAATATTTGATATTCAAAAGGAGATTCACTTTTAAATAATTTTCTAATAGTTTTGTTATAAATTTCAGACAAAATTAATGTAATCTTATTTTGTGCTATATTTTGATAAAGTTTTGATTTTGAATCGAATTTAATTGAACCGGAGATTGCTTTATGACTATAAATGATTTGTGTAAATGAGGAAAACAACAGAAATTGACTGTATTTGTATGAATGATACATCAGTTTTGATTATTTAGCTGACTATAAAGTTTTAAGCAAATAATTTGGTTAGAGATTCAGTGAACGCAAATGTATTGTGCTTTTGATCCATTTTCGTATTGTAGTTTCGCAACAGAAACTTTCATTACTTGCGTTCATATAATAGCACATTATGTCAAAAGTTGTAGTTTAAGAACATAATAAACTATTAAAATATATATGTTTTGAGTATAGTCACAAAGTTAGTAAATTAAAGCGTGAATTGTGATAGAATTGCGAATAACTTCATCTCAAAGTACATATTATTTTAAGGCATATGAAAATATCATTGTTTATTGAGACCAATAGTTTTTGTTTGCTTTCCAGTCAGTATGAGGTCACGGTATGGCCGAGTTTCTAACGGAAGTGATCCAATTCATGCGTAAGTGTTTGATAATAGTTTTTTTTATTATACTTCAAAATAATAAGACTTTCAACTGTTACTAATTTACTGTTAATTCACAAATTGACCGATTTTTATATTGTTTTCGAGTTTAATAGACTGATCGGTTAGTTCAACAAAAACATTCTTCCTTAAAGTCCATCTTAACCTTTAATAAAGTAATACATTAAACACTGAACTAAAGGGTCAATTAGTTTAAAGTCAATCAAAGTCATTAAAGTTTTGATTTTACAAATCATGAACTATTCAAAAGAGTTTTTATATGTAATGTAAAGAACTTTCAATAACAATATAAGAATCGTTTAATTTGTAAACTAGTTTTGTAGACAATATGTTAAATATGATATAAAGTATATATAATAGCAATTCTATGGAATAATAATTCTAAGAATTAATAGCTATTTAGAAGTGCATCCGCACGAAACTGTTTAAAAACCTGTTTAACTCTTTCTCACTCTCCATAATTTGATGCAAACTGTTTTACTTTCAGAAAAACTTTTATCTCATTTCTTTCTTCCAATATTTTTCGAATATAATAATTTAATTTAATTACGAATGTATACCAAATAAAAGACATACATTCACAATGTATTCATTTCTCATAAGGCTTGTCAAGTACTTCACCAAACGATTAGTAATGCAATTATAGGCAAAGGTTAAAGTTTTTCATAACTATAATGATTTTCAAGAATAAGTTCGCTCACTCTTCTTGAGAATGGCTTTGGTATATATAATTAAATTTATATAATAGCTATTGTCATAATAATAAACAGATGTTAAGTATGAGCTAAAAATTTCTGAAGATATTGTTTATTAATTATCAATTAATGTCCATTTAAAAGCGAAAATATGCTCAAAATATTAAACAAACACCTAATTAATGCATAGATTAGAGCCTAGTGCTAATGCTGTGCTAATTTTGAATTTTTAGACGCTGTCTCATATCATATAAATAGCAGATTTTTGGTAAACATGTAGTTAATTGACAGCTTTACTACTGGTTTACTATTGGTTTAAATCATAAATTAAAGTGGAATAGTTATGATTAAGTTGATAGCTTTGTTCTGCTCCTCAGGATCTTCATTTGATACCACTATACAGTACCCTTTGGGAGATTTAGGTTTTATCTTTTGGATGAGCTCTGGAAACCACTTGTATTTACTAAAATATAAAGTTCAAAATCAAATAAAGTACAAAGTATTTTACTTTTGCTAATATTGAACTCAAGTTTGGTTCCCCTTTGATATATAGTACTGTACATATTTCTCAAAAACCTCAAAACTGGGATCAAATTCTTAATAGAATTTAGGCCTAAAACACATTTTCGTTATTGAAGTCTATACTTTGAACAGCACTTTGAACTTCATTTTTTGTGTTCAAAGGGTTGCAAAATTTTCATTTAGCGATAAAATAAAATATAAATAGGAATTTAAAATAAGAAAATAAAAATATTTTTTTATTTAACACCAACTATTTAGCGATACACGAGTGGTCTCGAATATAAATTAAGTAATCTTTATTCAGTTGCGCAGTCTTTGACACTTTGATGATTTGATTAATATAGAGCACAACAAATTGCAGATTAATGTCTCGATGATGTTTATGTTTGATGTGTACGCTTTCAAACATTTGATGACTTTGCATCCAATTTATGTGTATATTTATATACACGTTAATTAAGAATTAAATCAAAGCAATGTTTACATTTTAAATCTCAAATGTATTAAAAGCAGAACAGACTTTCAAAATTATACTGAAATCAATGGCAATTCAGTGAATTACATGTTTTATGAATTAAGACTTAAGTTAGAGCTTATATATATTTTTAAAAACTTTTGGAACTAAGATAACAATAAAAAAGCTTTTATCAAATGCTATTATGTTAAAAAAAATTTAATATTTTAATGTGTTTGTAATGCAATATGATATCAAAAAGAATCATTATTTTTATACAATAATTCCATTTAATTAAATTTTATCTCTATATTAATTATTTTTTATCTCTAATGTAAAGTATTGAGAATATAATGAAAATATAATTTTCAACTTAAATATTAGGTTTCAGAACACACTAAGCTTAATATTAGAATAATTGATAACTAAAGTCCGGATTTTTTTATTCATTTATGACATTAGCGATAATAGAAAATTATTGACCCGAACATACATTTTCCAATTCATAGGATCTAATTCTTTGACGATATTTATAATATATATTCATAGGTAATAAATAAATAAATAAAAAGTCTGATTGAAAATGTTCTAAAGGGGTATTCATTTTTTAATCGTACGCATAAATGAATAAAAAAATATTTTCCGGCCTTTATTGATAACTTAGTAGAGTTGAAATATCTTAATTGTTGAGACACTTTAGTTAATGGCTTTAAGACTGCATTCTATATACTGTACAGCAAAAGAAAAAATAGTTTTTTATGGACGAGAAAAATAGTTTTCACATTATTGAGTCTATAAAATGATATTTAATTGCAGTGAATTTACAAACTAATTAATTGACAATAAACACAACTATTTAAAAAATAGCTCAAGAGTTAACTTTAATTAAAAGTTAACAGCAGAAAGAAAAAGAGCATAAAAACCTCTTATTACAGGCAAGTCATAAGATTAAGCTATACTATCACTTGTAATCCTATGTGCTGTAAATCTAAATCAATTTTTAATGCATAAGAAAGGAGAGGAAAGTGCAATATTCGCTTTAAAAATTCTATTAATAGTTATTTGCAAATCTTTGAATATAATATTAGATTACTTGATATTTTTTATTGTTGAATAACTCAACTGATTGAAGAAAATATTTATTTATTAATCTTTTATTGACGTCTAACACAATATAAGATTGTTTTCGAAAATATTTTGTGAGCAATAAATAGAATAACTCATAATAAAAGGCGACATTAAACTTTCGGTTACCAGTACTGGATGATTGACCATGCTCATATTTAAGATGAAATAGACACTAACCTAACTAAATTAAAAACTCATTTTGAATTAGATAGAATTTAAATTTAAATGATGGAAAATAGGATTTGAACGTTGTTACCAATACCGTATACCGTACCTAACAATACCGTATTATGTTAAGAAAGGTTTTTTACTTCAATTTCGATTATGCGATTACTAATTCATGTATAATCTTTAGTATAATTAAGCTCAAAAAGCAGTATTGATTTCGTATTAGTATTAACTATAAGGGAGAAGTAACTTCTGTTTAGCTATGATTTTAACTGATTTATTAGACTTTAATAAATTAGATTCAGAGCGACATTCATTATCCGAACGTCTTGTCAATAGCTTAACTCTCATGTAAACAATATATATTATTTATAGGGGTTTTATGTGGTCCTCAAACGTCAAAGAGCATGCCCTCAAAGTTCATTATTCTTCAAATTATGTTCAATTTTTCAGAGCCTATTCAAAATGTTCATTCAAATAACCACTTGAATAAACTGATTAAACTATTTCTTATGAAAATAGAATATTTATGCTTTATTTTCATGATTAAAATGTATTGATTTATATAAAGAAATAGAATACAAGACATCAGTGAATTTTTAAAACCCAAATGAAAGCAGAATTAACCCTCGAATAAATAAATGTGAATTCCGTTGAATATTCCATTAGCAAAATAATGATAATAATAATAATTTCATCAAAAATTCCATCTTTTATAAAGGATTAGATTATGTAACTTAATAAAGCTCCAGTTTGCAGACCATAAAACTTTTTTAATTAATCTTAAGCCATATTTTAATCTAGATTAAGCACTAACTCATTTATTATTATTAATTTTAATAAGTATTTATTGATATATTTATTACAGTAAATATTCTGTGGAATTAACTTATTCTTTAAAGAAAACATTTAAAAATTAAAATTTTGGCATAACTTTAAATATTGTATTGAAATAAAATTTTTAAATTAAGACATCTAACGAGTGGTATGACTGTCGACGTTAATCGAGAAAATATTTATGTGTTATTTGATTAAAAATTTAAAGATAGGTAACGGCTAAACAAAAGTCTAATTTGTATGAATGTGTGACACATCTAAACCTAAACAAAATAGTTATATTTTTTGATTAAAATTACTTAATACTTAACTAGCCATTAACCCGTTCAAAAGAACGGAGAAAATATTATTCTATCACAAGCATTGGTGGGGTAGCCTTTAGTAATTAGAGAAAAATTTCCCATACAAAAGCATTGTTAGCTTAACCGTTTTTGGTAACTTGACTTTCGGTCACTTTTCGGTCACTTTTCGGTCACTTTTTGGTCACTTTTCGGTCACTTTTCGGTGAAGTGAATGGCAAATGTCCACCTTTGAAGTGATACTGATCCAGAATATATCAATGGTTCAGTTATACAGTATTCGAGTGAATAAAGTTACAGATCTTTGCCTTATTATGTAAATAAACATCATTTCGTTCGATCAAGACTTCTGACCCAACTTTGAGAACAACACGAGCCAAAGACTGTGCATATAAAGCAAAGCTGGCATCAGAATAACTATATTGAAGATCATTTTGACAAAAAAGCAATTTATGTATGGATATTTTATGGCCTATAAGTCAATAGCACAATAAAAATAGATGAAAGAACTGTTTGAATCAACAAACAGCATAACACATAAACACTTACCACTTCGTCTTCGCTTTAAGATACGAATCATTTATTTGAAGTTTGTTTAAACACTAAGTTATCATAATATGGTATGAGATTCAAAATTATTTTTCAACAGACTTTCTCATAAATAAACTTAAGACTAACTTTATTAACGACACTCCGACTATACTTAAGGGTGAGCTTAAGATTTTTTAATCAGTCAATTAATCAAGAATTCAAAAAAATAAGATAAGCTTTTTTCAAGATTTATGTTCAGAGAAATAATAGGAATTTTAATTTCAATTTCTCTAATTATTAACTTTTTTGAGACATAATTAGAAGATTTGTATTTTCAGCAAAAAATTTTTTTGTCAAATATTCATTAATATATTGAAAGAAAGGATACACTATATTACACAGGATATGTATATTGCTATACAGTATCTACACTTTAGTATAAGTTTAGTGATAATACACTTAAACTCAGTGCTGTTGTACTCCTGTATAGAACTAATGATGATATGGACTTATTTATCATTTAAATACTTGAAACGCTTAAAACTAACAATAAGCTAACCATTTAATCGCAACTAATATGTACTCAATTAAACTCTGATCTCACCGACGAAAAGCGTGATGTAATTATTTAATCAAATAATTCAAAAATCTCTTGTTTGTGTTGATAAGACAGACAATGATGACTAAAATGCGTCGTCAATAGGCGTCATTTGACTATTTTGCATAAATCAATGCTTGGGCTAAGGCTTAGTTTATTTTATATTAAAAATTGTTTATGGGCTAAAGTATTTTATGTTTAAAAATGAGTGAAAAATCTAAACTTCTTCGCGAAAGTACGGACGAAAAGTCCGACAAACGATATGGTAGTGTTAGCTATAAGTATACTCTCATAGATTCGGTTCCAAAGTGAGTCTAAATAGCGTAAAAAATGATTGCTTTGTTATTTTACTGTTATATCGCTTTATATTTAAGTTTTTTAAGGATTTCTAACTTTAATTTTTATTAATTGTCACAGAACTCATATCACAAAAAAGCAATGCATTCTTGTGAGCATTGCGTTGCTTCTTGTGATCGTTGCGTTTACGGTCACTCTGGCAGTTGGTTTACCAAAACTAAGAGAAAAAAGAGAGCAATATCTGAGCGGAGAATTCCCGGTTTCAGACAAAGAAGAATCTATTTTCAGAACAGCAGCGATTATTGCTGACGGCGAGCCTTGTGCTCAAATAGGAAAAAATGTACTCAATTTTTTGTTAATAAGAATCGATTCTTTTTACTCAACTTTTATTTTTAGATTTTATCTATAAATGGTTCAGCAGTTGACGCCGCGATTGCGATGCTTTTCTGCGATGAAATTGCAAACCCCCAGAGTTTAGGAATCGGAGGAGGATTTTTCATGATTATATACAATAGGTATTCATGCTATTTGTGTACCCATTTAGATAATAAATATTGATATAAAATTGTTATTAAAATTAATTTTTTAATTCAAAGAACCACAAACACATCTGAAGTAATCGATGCAAGAGAAACAGCGCCAAAAAATGTAGACATCAATACTCTAAATACCAACGAGACTCTGCTGGATAAAGGTTGGTCTCAATTGTTCTGCTTTAGCCTACAATCAGACTTTAGGTTCTTGTATTATTTATATACAGCATCTATTAGTTTGCAATTTATGGCTAATTATCTTTTAAATAAGCTTTAAATTTAGAGTTTAGTATAAATTTATAATTAGAGAATAGTAAAGCAGGACTGAACCTAATATACAGTACAGTGCGTAGTACTGTGTGACTGACGAAATGTCTTGTATATTGAAAATCATTCATTAAAATTGATTGTATGAAATGTTGATTCTTATCAAATAAGGTCAAACTGGAAGGTTGATTATCGTTCAATATAACAAAATTATTTGACAAAAAAAGCAGCCAATCAGAGAGTTGTTTGCAATCAATTCAAAAAGTAATGCAATTTTTCTTTTCAGGGGGTCTATCGATTGCAGTTCCGGGACAATTAAAGGGAATGCTTTTGGCTCATCAAAGGTATGGCAAATTGAATTGGACCGCATTGGTTGAGCCGTCCATTAATTTGGCCAAAAATGGAATTGTTGTCAACAATTATTTGGCGAAAGTTTTGTTAGAAGTAGAGAACGATATAATGTCTGAACAGACTTTGAGAGACACATTTGTTAATAACCAAACCGGAAATGTGTACAAATCAGGAGAACTATTGAAAAGACCAAAACTTGCAGAAACATTAGAGAAATTGTCTATAAATGGCAATGATTTCTACAACGGCTCGATTGCTAATGATTTGATTAATGACATCAATAATTTGGGAGGAATTATGACAACCGATGATTTGAGTAGTTATAGCGTCAAAATAAGAACTTCTTTAAATGTCTCCATTCATAATGGAGATTATCAATTGTTAACAGTTCCTCCCCCTGGCAGTGGATCTGTTGTTGCATACATTTTGAACATTCTCGACGGCTTCAACACTACTTGCAATGAAAACAGTGACATAAATGATAGAATATTGTCATTTCATCGATTCATCGAAGCGCTAAAGTTTGCGTTCGCGCAAAGATCAAAATTGGGTGATCCGGACTTCAACGACAACTCTGTGGCTCTCAATGAAATGTTATCTCAAACCTCTGCCCGTTTGACGAGAGACAAAATAACAGACAAAACACAAGACAAATCCTATTATGGACTCAATTCTGGACAAGTAATAAATGAGGGAACCGGACACCTGGCAGTGATTGCTCCCAATGGAGATACTGTTTCAGTGACAGCCAGTATTAATTCACTTTTTGGCTCTAAACGGATGTCTCGTTCAACAGGAATTGTTTTGAATAATGAGATGAAAGACTTTTCAGTGCCAACAAGTGGTGCCACATCTCAAACATCCGCCAACTTTATTGCCGGTGGAAAGCGTCCGCTCTCTTCAATGTCGCCCTCAATTATAATCGATAAGAAGGGAAACACAAAAATGGTGATCGGAGGCATTGGAGGCACTCGAATAGTGCCCTCAATAGCACAAGTCATATATCATACTCTATGGCAATGCGATTCACTTAAAGAAGCGACTGATACCAAGAGATTGTACTATGAAAGTAATTCTAATGAAGTTTTATATGAAGCTGATTTTCCTAAAGTATATATCGACGGACTCTTTCATTTTGGTCATAAATTACTGACAGACCCACAGACATCATCTGTTTATAGTATATTAGAAACTAATTCAACTCTACATACAATAGTAGATCACAGAAAAGGCGGCTCTTCTGACGGGTTCTAAGATTATTTGAAATAAAGGACTTTTTTGTGTAACATTGGAATTGATGGCAAATTAGTTGATTATTTATTTCTTAATCGAATCATATAATGCATCACAAAATAAAATAATTAGTTTTTCTAAATTTGTACAATATTTTCAAACTTTTGTCTATTATAATGATTTTTTAGCTTAAAATATAAATATTTAAATTGAGTTTAGTTTTTATAATAATGATTAAGTTTGTGGTAATTTTGATATTAAACCAGGCGTTGGCACAAATCAAAAGCGAGTCTATTATTACTCTAAATATACACTTTTTGAATGAGTTTTTTAATTATTATTATGAATGCAGTAAATAATAACTGAATATTTTGTGCTTTTTAGACATTTTGCTCTTAATTAAAAACTTGGGAAATGAGAATTGAATTTCAAGTCAATCATTACAAAAAAAAAATTGATTGAATTAAATCAAAAATAAATTGCTTACAGCATAGAAAAAGCCGATTCACATCTTATATTATCATTAAAATGGCGTTAGTTTTGAGCAAAAGACAGACGCATTCATTGCTAATTAGATATTAAGCTCATTGAGCTCAAGAGCGAATATACAGATATACAGTATATATTCAACGTTATACATATAACGCATTATTTAATAATTATGAGGCATTATTTACTTTGAATTTGTTAAATATTATTGTATTTTATCTCAAACTTCGTCCGCTAGTATTGATTCGCCATTATTTTTAGTGATTTCAATAGTTGGCTGTGAATTACTATTGTGTGAATCCAAAGCATTTTCGTCTAATTGTTGTTTCTTTTCTAACTCTCTGATCCGTACCTCATGTTTCAAAATAATTGCTTTTAATTTATTCAGTTCTGACACCAGTTCTTCCACTCGTTGATTAACAGCAGAAGACACTGCAGATGATGGAAGTGGAGAGCCTGGAGGTGATGGCGTCGACTCTTTTGAACCTCCAGAAGAGGACAATTGCTTTTTTGCGGGCAATTTATCCAAAAGGTTTGGCTTCTTTTTGGTTATTTTTAAGTCTTGTTTTTTAGTCGCCTGATAACCTTCTTTGAGAGATATCTATCATCCAAAATATTAATAGTTATAAATGGGTTACGTAATAGCTTTATGCTTCAAATACGTACAAGAATAGGTTCTTTATCTTCACCATTAGCCCATTCTTCTGCTGTGAGCGCAGGAATATCACCCGGAGTGTCCGGATACAAATCGTCTTGAAATAACTCAGACTATTCAATATAGAAAATCAAATTCATTTTACTTTCAATCAATTTCTAAAATATCAAATAGTTATTAAAATTCATTTTATAATTAGGCAATTATTGCCCCTTTTTAGAGATCATTATCATATTTCTAAAAAAAGATTAGTTTTCATAATAGAGAAAGTTTTAGAATTTTTTAAGTATCACTTATTGACGTCAATTGTTTTAACTCTAATTAAGATAATTCTTGCAGTTGAAGCAAATCTAATCAATATTATACAGTATTTGAGTTTAATCCTTGTTTATGACTATTAAATGATGATTGAGATTAATTGTTGAGTTGCCCTTATTTAGTGCTTTTTTTTGTTTACAAATAGGAGAAAGGGTTTGATCGTAAGGCCTAATAAATATATTTGTGTACAGGTATTAAAGAGATGAAAAACGCACTAAAATTGGATTAAATCCTATAAACATCAGTTTCTTAAGCAGTTTATGAAGAAATTTAGAATAAATTTTCTTATGTCGTAAATCTTATTGAGCTTAAAATCCGACTAAAACTCAATATAAATAGGATTTATTGAACAAAATGACGCAAATTATATAATGACCGACTCATAAATTAAGTAAACTTAAAAAACATTAAAATAAAAGATTGGATGCGATAGACAAATGTCCATAAGACAAGACCTTATTTAGAAGACAAAAGTGACGTATGTTATAATTTTAGGGTAAACTTTTGGCTTGTGAATCAATTCATCACAGCATAGAATAGTGAAAGCAGAGTAATTGAGTGAAGCTGAGAGATACGTGTGTGTCTGTGTGAGCCATACCCATACCTTTCTTGGCACAGTGAACGATATCACTTCACAAAAACCACGTGAGTGAAGCTTAAAGAGTCGGGCAATTTCACAATTCAATACATCACATCCACGCTTAGGCATATATCCAATACCTCTTTGTGGTTCACTCGACTGATAAGTGCTGATATAATGGACAAACGGGGGTTCATCTGTCACTTCAAAGTAGCGAATATTACTGTCACCCTTTTTGATAAGTATATAAATCAAAATTTTAGGTAATTGTTTGATAAATAATCGCACTGTACTCAAGATTGTTGAATACCTTCGCGCAAAGATACAGTAGATTAACGTCCGAGTCATAAAAAGGAAATAATACTCCATTACTTGTATCCAATGTTTCCATAACAATAGGTTCGCCGATTTGCGACTCACTTCTTAACGAATATTGCCTTTCACTCATTCGTGAAAACCCTGTCGTGAATATTAGATTATTTCTCAAATAGATAGCTCTCTGAGGCTTTGCTCCGTCATGACCTTCGGCTTCCTGTTATTAAACGTATAATTAAAAGTTATGTTAATATTATTATAACATTGCATAAGTCGGATGTAATGGGTTTGTAATACAATTAAGATAATTATAAAAAATTAGCATAAACTAGAAATAGAAATATCAATAGATTATAATCTGATTACTGCGTAATTGAATAGAACTGAAATTGAATTATTAGAAAAAGAGCTGATAATGAGGAAAGCGAGCTATGACTGAAATGAATAACCAAACTAAAGGAATGCTCACATGCTCTAAATCGCCACTTCTTGGGTCGTAAACTCTGATTTTTTTGTCTTTACAGGTGGTCACGAGATGACTCCCGTCCCAACTGAAAGAGCAGTGAAATACAATATCGGGCGAGTCTATCATTGAAATAATTTCAGCGGTTCCGACATTCCATATAATTATTTTACAATCAGAACCAGCACTAAGTAGGATATTATTAGCCGATGGATGCCATGTAAGGAATCCTACTCTTCTTTGGTGACCGTGAAGTTCGACAACAGGATCTGTGAGAGTTCTGGATAGACCTCCGTCTGGAATTTGCCAGCATTTGACAGTTGTATCCTCTGATGCACTGGCAATCACATTGTCATTGAAAGGACACCACGCGATGTCTAGAACAGGACCCTTATGGCCAGCAACAAGTGGGTGGTTCACATCAATTCGACCCGTCTGTAACAGTTATCATTCGAGCGTTAAATAGTGATTATGTTATAAAAACTAATAAGTGATAAAAATCTAAACTAGGAATACGTTTATTAGAAGTAATTATTTCGCAGAATCGTTATTATAATGGGTTGAAAACTCATATTTATTAATATTCATTGAATCCTTCATTAAATGGACAAAATAAATAAAAGTATACGAATAAATAATATTTATTACTCATATACCGGTACTATTAAAATAGTAATGATCTAACACTCATTTCATTAATAAAATTTGACATTATGTTTACGCCTCAACACAAATCATTGTTTTCATTGCTGAACAAATCTCTAAAACCGATTATCAATGCTTTTAATAAAAGAATAGACTTTTCGTGTTAAGTGTTTGCCATTAATTTGAATTTGTTTTAAGTTTGAAACAAAACAATACAATAAGTAATTTAATCGTTTAGTTTATCCCTATTTTAAATATTTTGTGTGCAGAAAATGTGAAACTACTAACAAAACTTTTTAAAAGTTAATCATTTGAATTGAAAATAAAGTTCGTTATTATAGCAAAACTTATTTTTAGATTTATATATTGATCAATAATTCAAATTAGAATAAATGCGAATAATTAATGATTATTATGATTATAATGAAAACTTTGAGTGTGATTAATGTTGAGCTCAAAAGTATACCAAAACAATGAATTGAAAACAGAATATAAAAGTTAATAAAATTACAATAAAGATAGTGGGAAAGGATTTAGTTAATAATTAAATACGGTCTGCAATATAGCAATACAATAAGCAACTGATAAGTAAAATACCATTTGTGTTAATTCGTTTGTTAAAACCTGAGATAACAAATACATTTAATTAATATGATATAAAAAGTATTAAAATTTTCATTTCAATAGAAAGTGGTTGAATAGCTGTGTGAAATAGACTTAAATAAGTTAAAATATATCGGTATATAATAAACAGATAAAATAAAAGATGAATATATTAAGTGAGACACAGAGTCTCTCATAAATAATAAAAGAATTATTCCTTTTTAATGCAATAGAAGAGGTATAGAAGAGGTCGAGCTTAACGTTTAACCTTCTTTTAAACAATTGTTTGAATGAACGTGTCTTTGAGTTCATTTGAATTCTAAAATAATTCAATTCAGCATTAAATAGAGGGGTTGTTCCCTTTGAGAGCTCACATGAATAAAACAGTGATCATATTTTTGATAATAATAACTGTATTGACTTGTATTACCCGAAGGGGAAGGCGTTTCAAGGGTTAAGCCTTACGCATAGTGTGACCGTTTGGCCAACGGAACCCCCTCTCGGGAATTCGTTTAAGGTAAACATTTTTTTACTTACAATCCAATCACTTCTGATACTAACATTTGGATTCTCAGATTTCCTGTATTGCCTCAAAAGTCACTCATTTGAGTAACACTTGAGTTAAAGGCCTTATCATTTATAGCGATAATGCAATGATTTTGTTATGAATATATTGTTTTGAGTAAATCTTATCGCAAAATGAATGGCATCTAAAGTTATGACTTTATGTAAAGCTTACATTAGGCTTATATTGTATCATATTTTTTGCAAAAAATAAATTATTGTATTCAATAATTGAATGCATCCAACAGTCAAACAATTTATAAATATAATTAAGTGCAAAACCTTTAGCACAAATACTATTTTGAGTGATTACTATATTTGCTAAAAATATTGTTTTCATTGAGTATAATAATAATGCATAGGAAAGGAATGTCTCGATTCCGTCATCACTCGAGCGTATTATGAAAGTAAAGAAAATAAAAATAAAATCTAAGATTTAAAAATTGATTGTAATTGAAAAAAGTTATAACTCAAGAGATTTTAGCAATAATTGAGCCCAAAACTAGGCTATAATAAAAGCCCACAAAACAAATAACTGGTGAGATATCTATAAATCACAGAATTGTGTCAGAACTACCGGTAAGTGTAGTGTAAGTCTGAATAAAAAGATAAAATCAGTTCTTCCTTTGAGTTTTATGCATAAACAGCAAGAAATTGACTTACATTACAAACAGATCACAAACCCTATAAATTCGTGACTTTTGTTGAGAAAAAAATTGTGTAATTTACAAGTTTTACATAATATTAAATTATTTATTAAAATACTGATTACAGTATATCTAAACTCATTAAAAAGGGAAACAATTAAATAGGATTAAAATGTTTTGAGTCAATTGTTTAAATAAATTGAAATATTATTTGAAAGGAAATATTTATTTTGACAATTAATAAATTGCTAATAAAGCAGCGGATGTCTTGTCTCCTAAAGGAAGGAAAACCACATTTTGAGCAAAAACTGAATCAATTTAGAAAATAGCAAAACATTAATTTTAAAGCAATGTATTAGTGGTTCAGAGGTTTGCTATTTCTGTATTTAAACTAAAAATATCAAAGAAACTAAAATTAGTTTTGAATATAATAACACTAAACAGCTTATGGTTTGCTGTCATTACCGGTATTAATATTGAGCTTAAACTAAAATCAACACAAATGAAACTCATTTCATATGACATTTGAATTAAAGTATAATTAGAAAATGGCATTCAATTCAAATATTTACGAGAATTTTAGAGAACTTTATTACGATTATGACTTTAATCACGAATAGCTTTTGGGTAAGAAAAGCTTTTTATCCAATTTATGGATTGAAAGCTAACTTTTAATATGCTTTATAAATGTAATAAAATATTTAATATTTTCGATAAATTTCTATTTTATCGGAAATTCAAAACTAATGACCTTTCGCTGCTTTAAATGATTTCAAAACAATTAAAGCAATCGTTAATATTGAATAATAAATGACTTTCATTGACAATAAACCAATAATAGATTGAATACTATTAGAAAAGCAAACCATTTAAGAAACGCAAAAACAAAGTGAAGTTAGACTTGATTTAAAACTAAAGAATTAAATAGAAATGAATAGAAACAAACTTTATTGAGCGGTAAGACAAGGAAAGCTCCGCCACCGGCAGCCTCTATAACGATGGCCACAAACTTGGGATTAACGGCACAAAAGTTAGAATCCCAAGAGTTCTTCGAAATGCGTATGTTATCAAAGCAGTGCTCTCTCTTCAACGCCTGACCGAAGACATGTCGGAATTTACTCGTTCTCACGATTACTCGCGAAGACATCTGTCAAAAGAGTTATTGTTATTGTTTTGCAGACATTTATAAATAAAATATAAACTAAAGCGTAAACAATTTTGATTACAGTATTATTCGTATAGTAATTATATTAATAAATATATCATTAGTCTTGATGTGAATCCAGTTTTTGCTGTGAAATCAAATCTGTGTTAATCTTACTTTTATTCCAGTTTTTAATTCAGATAATTATGAAAATTATTTTTATTTATTTCAATAACAAATAAAAAATGAATAAATTATTAATAAGTTTACGACAAAACAGGCATTGACTGAAACCAAATATTGATTTAATGACTAAATAATTGGTAAACAAAACGATTATAAATTTGATAAATATTTAAAACAATAATTAATAGACAAATAATATCTATTATTAATCAATATTTGATTTAATTTAAAGGAAAGCAAACAGTAATATAATAATTAAAAGAAGAAAACAATAGAAATGAATGAGAATTACCGTCAAAGAGAACAAAATCACAAAATTGGTGTCAAATTAATAACAAATATATGAGTATTGAGTGAATTGAGTGAAAACTCCTTCTTATGCGAAAATATGTGCACTTTTTTAATATAAGAGTCAATACCAGAAAGCATTTGCTGATAATAATTGAATATATAATTAATTAAAGCCAACAATTGGTGAAAATAATATCACAAAGAATTAGTTTCTAATAAACGATATGATAATAAATGTGTTTCCTATGAAACAAAAC
>JAQGCH010000837.1:0-19197 GCA_034699485.1 Nanhermannia elegantula | reverse complement strand
CTCTCATAAACAGATAAAGCGTTTATGAAAACTTAGAAAATATATTAAACGAAAGTGAATTTCTTCCATTCCCTCATTCATGTTATGTTTTACTGATTGCTGATTAGGCCTGTCTAAAGGTTAAGCCATATCCGCAACCCTCGGTTATGATGCTATTAAACGCCTACATTGGCAGTTGCGGGTGTGACTGGCGGTTGCAGGGGTTGAGGTTATGAACATTTTTAAAAATAAAAATAACCCATAAAAATAATCAAAATATACAGAAAATTTTAATTTTTTACTGTATTAAGTCTATAAAAATGCGGTTTTTCGTGCTGACAAAAGATTGCGCTTTAATTGGTCACATTATATAACCTGCTATTTTTTCAAAAAGAAACTAAAATACAATAATCATTTTTAATGATTAGTTAGTTATAGTTTTATGAAATAAGTTATAATATACATATAAATACCTGTATATATTGAGAAAATATTAATAATACAAAATAGACATGTGCATCTCATATCCGCACCCGCGGGTATTTGCGGATATCCGCATGGTTTGGCGGATGGGTGTAAGGATTTTTTTAGTTGAATACCCGCATAAAGTTATACAATAGGATTCAATGCACATTGGGTTCTGAAAAGTGTAAAATTTAACAAAAGAAAACAAAATTTCAATTTAATTGAAACGAAATTTCATTAGATGAGTAAAAACTATAATTAAGTATAATCAAAATGAGAAACAGTATCTTTTGTTAAGTGAAATAGTTTTTTATTGATTTCTTATATTAAAATTTGAATAAAGTATTATTAAACCTAAGTTTTTTAATCATTACATTTAATTTCTTTATTAGTTTAAGTAAAAATGTATGATAAAAATAAAAAACGAAAATTTGAATCAAATCTAAATGAAACTAATCTGATTACCAATAAATGCGACTGATTTGTCGAATGAAAGAAATTTTAGTTATGCTGTATTGACATTAACTGATAGAAGTTCTCGTATAAATCCAGATAAAGTCGACAAATTGCTATTTATTAGATCCAATTTCGATATTTCAAAGTGTAATTTAGATATTGTTATTAATAATGATTAATTTGAAAGAATTTTTAACTCTTGAATTGAGCTTTAATAAAGATTTTGAAGTGCGGTTATTTGTGGATATTTTGCGGATATCCGCAAAACTTTCGTTGCAGATGCGGAGCGGGTGCGGGCGGATGCGAGTGTGAGAAATTTAGACGATGCACATGTCTAATACTTATATTGAACGATTTCTAACTCAAATAACAGCACATTATAACATATGTATATTATAACTTATTTCTAGTGTTGATTCCGTTCTGGAAACTCAAACGGAACTGGAACATCATTAAAATTACTCAAAAGAACGGAATAGGAACGGAACGAAATTAAAAACTTGGAACGGAACCAACACTCCTTACTTCATAAAAAGCAGAAAAGTCCATAATTTTAACAAAGTTTAAGTTAGGGAGGCTTAACTTTACCCGCTTTAATTCAAATGTGGTGGCGGTTATGTTTTTTACATGCACGGGTCTAATGCTGTGCTCAGTAGTTAATTCAATTAAATTTAGTAGATTTTTAGTACAAAACTAACATTTACAATGAAATTGTAATTTTATTGGTCTTGCGTTAATCAGTTTCATTTATAAGTCAGTTAATATTTTTAAAAATAAAAATGTAATAAATAAATTATATTTTATATAAATTATAGCTGAGTGGAAAGTTCTTCATTACTATTATATGATATAAATCAAGACATAAAAAAGTAGATGTCCATGAATTTGATTGAATTAAAACTGATTGATATGAAATAAAAATTAGAAATTTAGATGAATTGACAAATGCAACTGTTCTGAGGACATATACTATTATTAGAAATCATTTTCTATTCAAGTTTGTAATCAAAACATTAATTTCAAAATATAAATCATTCGAGTGTTAAAAATTTTCTCATTAAGTGACGTATTTTAGAAAAATGAAATTTAATTGTCAGTACTACTGACGAAAAAATGATTTATTTCTCTTTGAAATGAGATTAAACTAAAACGAGCGAAACATCTCATTCTTGTAAACAATTCTCTCGTATTATTTTATTTATTATTCACATAAACATATAAATAGTTTAGTTGAAATTCCGCTCTACTTGTTTGTGGATATCACCAGCGCTATCATATAAAAGAAATCTTAAAAATAATTTTTAATTTGTTTGAAATACTTTTTGAGTACAGGTAATCTGCAGGTAATATAGAAGCTTATCTTCACAGATATTAAAAAACATCCATTAGTGGTTTTTAGTCTATAAAAGAATAATAAAATTTTTATTTAAGTATTTAATTAATGGAATAATGTCTATTTAATTAACATATTTAATTTTCTATGCTGTCAGTATAGCATTTGACATTAGTGTTGCAAACTCTTCGGTGCGATCCCTTAACTTTTTAGCGTATTTATCAATTTTTTCCGCGACATTCCGGGACACAAATATTCTGGTCATTCCGTGACTTTTAGGAATGCATATAATGAGGTTCGCATTATTTATAGTATGAATTCATATTAGTTAAGTTTTATTTACTGATTTTAAATATCTTTTACAATAATCTTTTTTCAAAGTTTTTTTCCTGAAATAACAGTTTATAATTATCGGTACTTTTAAGAGTATTGTATATATACTTATAAATTTAGAAAACCCTTCGTGTTTAACAATTTAAAGTTATTCATAATAAGTTTTTAATAATTTCTATTATCAATTATCCAAAAGTACAACATACGCTATTCCTGGTGACACCTTACTTCTGCCAGGACACAGAGGTTCATTTTTGTACTGCACGGCCATTCCGGGACGATTGACAACGCTATTTAACATTAAGCTCAACAATAAAACATTAGTTTTTAATTATCAAATAATTTCACAATAAAAAAGAAACTTTCATTAAAAATGAGAAAATTATTTTATGGGTAAACTCATCTAATTGTGATTTAACTTATTTTAATAAATTAAAACAATTTTGTAGCCCAGTAAATGACATTCTTGTAGTGTTAAATCTCAGTATAATAAAGTATTCCATTTTCCAGTTTTTCAAATCAGTTCCTTATTAAGGAATTTTGATGTCAATTGATTTGGTTTCTGTTTGACTACTGAACAAATAAAAGTTGTAATGAATATGTAAACTAATGGTTGAATAGTTGGCATTTGAATATTTACTTGTACTAAAAAGATTATAACTTTTAATTCCATTAAAGTGTTGACTTTTACTTCAAAACAAGTCAATGGGAAAACTTCTCTCTGAAAATATCAATATTCATATTTATTTTGAATATTTGTAATAGATTTAATGTTTTTTTACTAACTTAACATATTTAATTAGTTAGTAGATCCAGGGCTGGGCTGTCATTTGTTTCCAATATATTTTTAAAAAATAAAAGCGTTTTTCTTTGTCTAAAAGAGTGAAAAATACCTTAAATTACATTTAATGAATTGTTAAAAAAGCTGTATAACTCAACTAATCATAGTCTGAACTTTCAGTTCTATCACAAAATCAGATTTCATGAAGATTTTCAGAAGATCTCGGAAATTAAATAAGCTACACAATGAGTCAACACTTGTAAGGGTGAACATACATTTCGGCTATAAATTAAAATTCATGTATATTTTCATATTTAGGGAGATTTAGCTCAAAAAATGAATATTTTAAAGCAAACGGTGAAATTCAAAATTGATTTAAATTAGTTTTTAGATAAACTTGCACTGATTAGCAATTGCCTTACATAGAGATCCGATTTTGAGCCACTGTTTAGTATTGGGTGACTTCACATTTGATGCGAAGCTAAGAGAAACATACTATAGAAATGATTGTTTGAAGTATGATCTTAACTATGATCTACTTTTAATTAAAGCCAAATCATTTCAGTTATTAACTCTTTAAATAAATTTTTATAATTTAAATTTAAATATTAGAAATTATATACATTTAATACTTTATTATTATACTTAAAAATCTTATTATGAAAAGTAATGGAAACCTATGGAAACCTATGAAAACCTATGAAAACCTATGAAAACCTATGAAAACCTATGAAAACCTATGAAAACCTGTAAAAACCTATCAAAACAAGTTTATAAACTTATTATTGATGCTGTTTTAATGACTTTATAGATGTGATCAGTAAAGTTGAGCCATTGGTTAAGAACTTAGAGAAATTAATTAAAACTTAGCTTTTATTAAAATAGCAATTTATAGCTTATAATTATTACGGAAAACATGAAATTAAATACTGATTTATAATTAAAAATAATTGAAGGAATAATTTCACTGACAGTTTTCCCAAAATAGAGAAATAGAGTGTGTTATTCACTCATTAATCATATCAATTAATAAAATCTGTGGTAAAAATAATATCGTTTTCTTTGAAAAAATTATCTTCAATTTGAATGTCAATAAAATTAATAAATTTTAAAATTAATGCTAAAGAGTTAATTTCAGATTCAAGGCTCAAAAGCTTAAAGTCCAAGTCAGAAAATTTTCACCTAATCTTTAATTTTTTTATTAAACTTATTAATAATCTTAAGAGCAATTGATTAAAAAGATTTCAAAATATTTTAACTACAAAAAACTTAAAGCTATTAAAATAAGAGTTAACTGAATAACTTTTAAACAATCATAAAAAAATCGATTACAATGTTATTCTCTATGAATTGGTTACAAGGATTTACTTTTATAGCTTCATAATTTCAAGTCTGATTGAATAAAATCTTATTGTATATGTGCTGTCTTATTAATGATACCTATCATCCAAACAAATGCATTAGAAATTCTAAACTTTTTAAAACAAAAACAACTTTAGTATTTCGCTAACACTGATTAAAATTAATCTTTCACTAAGAACTAAGAAAGAGTTAAGTGCATGCATTAATAGCGTATCAGTTATTCCATTCTACTCTTATTCGTTTTATTTTTAATTACTTTCCTATGATGAATAACATTAATGATTATTTAATTATCTCTTTTAAAAAATTTATATGTTTTTATTGTCATCTTAAGTAGATTTTAATGATAAAAATTAATCTTACAGCGAAACATTGCGAAAATATTGCGAAAATATTATGTAATACAATATAATAAATAATTGTATAAAAAGCGCTCATATGTAATAAAAACCTAAAGCAAAGAAAAGTGTATAACGATTAATAGTAATAATAAATACTTCAAATATGCAATACTTTTGAAGTTATTGAACAAAATTAATAGATGTCAATGTGTTCAGCTATTATTTTTCAAGTTTTTTGAATCGCTTTAATTTTTTTCAATAGCGTTTGCCAAAAAGTATTTGATATTCTCCTTGAATTTTATTGGTTGTGATCGAGTGAGGTAAAGCTGACTCAAATTATATGCTTTCAAAGCGATTTGAATTTTAAATTAATTTTGTTGAGAAACTTGCATCACGTAAGCCTTTATCTATTACTATAAATAAAAGCTTCAATTCATGATACAGTTAAGCTGAAGGTTTCTAACACGAGCTCTAACACTATCTGTTATATAACTTTTTAATTAGTTTTAATACCTTTGACAAACTTAAAACTGCATTTACTTTAATATCAGTCATTTAATGAAGTAATTATCAATTGAATGTTTATAATTTAAATAATAATATGACGCCAATGCTTGGTAGGTGACAATCAATCAAAAGTAATCACACTTTTTTACCAAGTTTTTTGCATTTACCTATTTTTTAATTTATTTTTGTTGATGTCTTTTCACATGCAAAACGACAATTAACATAACTTACAAATTTAGTTGCAAGTCTTTGTCTTTTATTTTTATTACATAGACTGCATTTACAGTACTTTTTATTGCTTTCACAATTAATGGTGCGCACCGAGCCTGAGCTAAGTTTTTTATCCTGAGGCTCAAGACTCAGTTACTCTGAGCCTAGGCTTAGGGCTCTGATCTTTGAGCCTATTGAGCCTAATCAGTCACAATAATTGTAATTTTATAATCATATTAATTAAGCAGTATTTATATTTCTTGTTTATATTGAAATGAACGTAAACTTGTTGAAAAACTATGAGTAATGACAAAAATTGCAATGTATTTTTATTTTCAGGCCCAGTTCAGGCCTAGGCTCATGTTCAATGGGTGGGAGCCTAGGCTCAGGCGAAGAGTTAAGAAGCCTAGACGCAACTAGCCTTAGGCTCAGGCCCAGCTTCACTGAGCCTATGTGCATCATTATTCACGACATAAAAAGCTCAACAAATACTATTTTTAAACAGAGAAACAGATTCTTTACACATTTTAAGGAAAATAATAAAAAAAGCTATTTTAGGAATCATTTATTTTTTTAATTTACTCTCTTTGACTCTCAAATGAATGAAACTACTGTTTTTATAGCTGATCAGATTTCAATGGAGGAGATTATTAACTTAATAGTATTACTGGTATATGTGATTGTTCAAGGGATTAGTTTAAGGACTATTGATTGA
Source organism: Nanhermannia elegantula (assembly GCA_034699485.1). Lineage (NCBI taxonomy): Eukaryota > Metazoa > Arthropoda > Arachnida > Sarcoptiformes > Nanhermanniidae > Nanhermannia > Nanhermannia elegantula. The sequence continues at coordinate 12,715 of JAQGCH010000837.1, read as the reverse complement.
ACCGTTTGAACCAATGTTTTTGCTCGAATAAAAGCAATCATAAGTTTTTTGATGTTTAACGATGTAATTATTAAACAATTAATTAATTTTTTATTTGTCTACATATAATATATGACTGTATTTATTTCAATAAATTGAAAGTTGACTTTTTTGTGATCTAAGCACGTTTCTGAGAGTTGAAATTTTGAGAGACGACGTGATTCATTTCACTAACTCAGCATAAAAAATTAGTTGGTTGTCAATGAACTAAGATTTTCAGATAATATAAAAAGATGTTCATAAATGATCAGACAAATTTTTAAATACTTAAAGGTTTACTAAATTGAATAACACATAACTTTCACACAAATAACTTACGAGACCTCCAATGCTCTGAATCGAGTCAATGATCATCTTTGTCCAAATTTTTAAGATCTATCTTATGATAACGATGTTATCGAAGAAGGTGATAAACATTTTTGAACATCAATTTTGATTTCAAAACCAATTATATCATTAAGCGTTTATCATTTCTAAAAATCTTGGGCTAACCCATATCATTATGTGATCATTTACGGGGTGCCATAGAATTTCTCTGATTAATGCCTATAATTTTATAATTTTCTTAAGGCATAAAATGAAACCATTATAATTAATGATGTTAACGTTCGGCGCTCATGCTTGGGTTTGGAGGGGAAAGGCGAGCGCGCTCGCACTCAGGGAAAATGAAACGCTCTCGACTCGCTTTTTTGAGGTGAGCGAGTGTCGAGTGTTTACCGATCGTCAAGTCAGTCAATTTAATAAATATTTTCCTATTTTTTAAAAATTGCATTATAAAACCATTGAGATTTTGACACCCCCCGACTTTTTTTGCACGCTCATTCTTGTCCTAAACTTTAAAACATAATAATTCATAAATCTGTACAAAAATTGATATTTTGAAAAAATTAATGTTTTATTACATTTAAAAAAATTTATACTGTATTAAAAATTATTATTAAGACTTGATGCTCGACGAGCCCACTTGCGCTTAGAAGTCAGACGCTCGAGCGTTAAACTTCACGTTAAATTATAAGGCAACATTTTCATAAAATATTTTATAAATTCGTTATTTTACATCTAATTTTTGAAAAATAATGTTCAATTAAAATAATAATTTACTGTACAGACAAAAGAATTTAAGTAATTGAGGCAAAAAAAGCCAAATGAATTTATATGTTTAGAAGCAGTGTTAGGTCATATAATACAGTATATAACTTGATATAAACAGAATAGTAAGGATACATTAATCAGTAATATCTGATAGTATAATAGATGCTTAAATAAATGTCGTTATAGGGTGTAATTTAAATAATGTGAGTGTCTGTCTGTGTGTAATTCACCAATAATGCAATCAAAATTTCGGAGTTATATTCTTAAAACGAACAATGGATTTATAAAAACAATAAAATCGTGTTTCAGTTGTTTTATTATTAACTCAAATGTAACGAAAAGTATAAATCTGTTAATTAACAACTGATTGATAATATTTTTTTTATTCAATATTCATATTTATGAAGATTAAGTTTACTGATTTGTCTGCCAATAAATTCTGTGAAAAAGATATTTGGTATCGACAGTAATTAATATTTTTCGTTTAAATGATGGATAAAATTAATATTATTGTATAAAATTTTCAAAGCTTTGGCAGATATTTTTCAAACTTTTCAGGTATAATTCGAAAAATTAAAGTTTTTATTATTAAATTTGTTTAAAATTTTTTATTCAACGAGAAAAATAGGTTAAATTACTTAAAATGTGTCAAATCGGTCGGCGAGAGGCAACCCGTAAGAAATCGGAAAAATCGTGACTCCATTTTATTTTTATACATTAAATATGTAACTGATTCTCTTGTTTCAAACTTCCGAAGATTTATCTCAAAAAGAATGACCGGAAATTCCAGAAGTCATTTGTATAATAAAACAGAAAATTTCTCAAAATAATGTGGAACCTCTTTAATCGGTCTAATGATCATTAATCTATTTGTAACTTATTCTTTCCATCGATAGAATACTAAATAAACGACAAATTATTATTATTATTATATTTATACCGGTATTAACATTAATTATAAAAACTCATTTTGGTCTGAATTTTAAGCAAATTCAAAATGTATTGATAACGAGTATTTTCTTTTTTGAACTCGATTTTTATTACATCTCTGCAGCGAAAGTAATACTTAATAAACCTGTCTCTCAATTTTGCTCTTATCAGATCATTTCTCCCCAAATAAATTTGTTGCCAGACTTTAAATGTGAGTTAAGAATCTTTGGATTGAAGGACATTGATGTAAACTATTTGGTGCAATTTTTATGTCAGAAACTTATAATTTTGACTCTTCTAATAACCTAACTATTGATCTCTCGACTGTGTTTGCGGTTCATAAACTTTTTTTTTGCTGACAGTTCATTAGAAATTTTGAAAAACCTTGGGATCGAAACTCAGCCCGAACTACCTTAAGTCCAAGACATTGCGCAACTGGACTGAGTGATTAAATAGCAGTTAGCTTTAAAGTAAACAAAATTAATTTTTAAAATCGCAAATACTGTATGATTGATGATTATCATGAGATTGTATTTCATTAATTCTATCAAAATAAGTGAATTTACTTCTTCAAAACAAAATTGCATTTATATTTTGAGTACTTTTCGGAATTTTTTTTCCAAAAATCACAGGTCTAGGTCATACTGATTGTAGTGATGCAGATCTCGACTTCATAGCACTTCCAGGGGCCGAACCTATAAAGCAGTGATAGGCAATATATTCACCCGAAAGGCAAAAAACTTAACATTTACAGACGGGTCGCAAATAATATATAAAAAATAGTTTAAAGTGATTGTTATGGCCCAGATTTTTTGGTAATTACCAAAAAGTCACCAATTTTACCAAATTTTAATATTTTCCTCAAAATATTACCAAATTGGAGAATTTTATCTAAAAATGACCTAAAAAGAGACATATTTTGCAAAAAGTAACTTAAATAAACTTATTTTAAAACTTTGCACTAACATTTAACTTGACCTCATGGAAAAAACACATTTTAACAGATTTCAGACCTAATTTTAATCAAAATTTATGGTGGATTTTAAAAGTTATAAGGGTTACCAACCGCCCATATTTCATCTGGACTGTCTAGATTTTGGGCTACTTTCAAAATATCAACTGCTTGGGCCCCTTGTTTTTTTAAAATAAAATTGTAAAATATTATTCTGTAATTTTTTAAGCTGTTCAGATGATGTTCGGTTATGAACTACATTAGACTTTTCACCTCTTGATTATTGGATTACTTTTTCTTTATACTCTCACTTTATAAAATGCACTTCAGTGAGATTCAGTGAAAAAGTGTTAAATGGTTATGCATTGGATAAGATGAACAGTTGCTTAAACAAAAAGTCTGACACTAACTTCACATCTTATGATAATTCTTTAGATTATCGCTTAAAAATGTATTGTGCCTCAGTTTCTGTTGAAGTAGAAAAATCTTTTTCAACTTATAAAACACATTTAACTGATCGAAGACTTTTTAACATTGTTCCCGAAATTTCCCAAAAATGCTGTTTTGAATCCCGAAAAAGTCAATTTTTGGCTCCTGAAAGTCTCGGCTCTAGTTATAAGTGTTCCCTTTGAAATTTGTATGCAAAATCTTGCTTTATTAGTAAAAATACAAGAGTACCACATCACTCAATTGGAATTTGAATAAATTAATTATTTGTTTTTTTTGCTAAATAAGCTCAAATAAGAGAATGTTTGTGCAATTTATTATTTCTTGTGTGTTATAACCAGTGTGTTAAACGCTTGAGCGGAAGGCTCTCGGTTGTGAATTTAGCCGAGCGTTTGAGCCCCGAGGGCGAGCGGGAGCGTTAATTTTAATACATAATCTTTCAGTAGGACATTTAATTTTTACAAGTTGTTAATTTTTAGTAGAGTTTTAATAATTGTTCTGTTTTAGAGAATTTAGACATAAAATCGCAACAAATTGAGATTATATTAGATTTATTAGACGGCCTGTTTCGCTTTTAATTGACAAATTAAGATATGATTCCCTGGATATATAAATGTTTCCTAAAACATTTTTGTAAATAGTTATTAGATCGATGTAGTATAACCCCGATTATAGCACCCCCTTTATAGCAAAATTAGATGATGTCAACTTGTAATGAATTTCACTAAATTACTTTTTAAAATTTAAATCAACACTTAATATATTTAGTTAATATAATTTACACGTAATTGATAATAGCAGTGACAAGCAATATGATTTATTGGGGCAAGTATGAATATACAAAAAATTTCGAAGGTTTTGAAAATTAGGAAATATTTATAAACTTGACTGAATTGACGCTCGGCAAACGCTCGAGCGGAAAGCGCTTGGTGGTGAGCGTGAGCGCCAAGCGTTATATTAATTTACATAATTTTTTAAAGTGTAGATGTATTTAATGTTAAAGTAGTTAGGAAGCTGTCTAGGTTCACTCAAATCTATTATTGGCTTAATTCAAAATATTATTTATAATAATGAATTTTGTCATAAATAAGTCCGCTTTATAACGAACAGCATGAAACTGTTCCAGTAATGAAAATTTCATTTCCCTATAAAGTGGCTCTCACGGTCCCATGAACTTAGTTTAACGATGTTTTGCTGCTATTGATTTGTTATGTATTAGTTTAGAAAATACTATATAATAGGCTTTTGATCATATTTTGTAAAAAATTATAGCATTATAACTGAATTCGTTATGAACGTATACATTTTATATTATTGGGTTCTGAGATTTTGTTCGTTAAAAGCAGGATTTCGTTATAACCGACCATTTCATAAAGTATCTATGCAAACCGTCCTCGGGACAAACGATATGCTTCGTTATAAGCGGGTATTCGTTATAACCGAGTTCGTTATAAACGGGTTTATTTGTATATTGCGCTCTTTTCTTGAAATATATGATAGAGATTCAAGACTACAACTTGAACATCATACTTCAGGTTCTGAAACCTTAGAACCTCGAACCAGAACCTCTCTCAAAATCTAGTACCCGAACCCGAACCTCGAACCCCAAATACATTATAATTTATATTTATTTCATTTTATGTTTGTCAAAAAATCCGGACTATTTCCGAGCTATCCTTTCTTCCAGGACCGGCATTTTTAGACCACCAGCCCGGCCCGTCAACGGCCCTCTAATATGCTTATCCTCTAATATAAATAACACTTTCTTATGTTTTGTCATAAAAACGACTTAAACGACTACTGATTATAAAATCTGATACTATATTACAGTTTGCAAATCATAATATAAAGCACTGTTTGGCACTAAGATCATGTCAAATATACAATTGTATTATTATAGTAGACTCTGATTATTAGCCTCAAAATCGTTTTAAGACTTTTTTTTCTAAAGAAAAGTCGAAATCATATAGAAATGATCTCCAATTTATTTAAGTCTCAGAGGGCCGCAAAAACACAGAGTTGTCGATCACTGCTATAAAGTCTTAGTCAGACTTATGTCTTCCTGCATTTTATTCTTTTCATACTTAGTCTAAAATAAGTTATAAGAAAATATAATCACCAGAGTTTAGATATAATATTCCAAATTCTTTCAATAGTCAAATGTTATCCTCCAAATCGACATTTAGGAATCGTTAACTTAAATCAATTTTTACATAAAAACATTTCCTATACATTCAACTCGAAGTTAATATTTAGATATCGAAGTACTGTATTATTCCTTTTATTATTGCAAATAAATTAAATCAAATACTTTTTATGACAGAAAGTCTTAAATCACGCTTAGAATAACTTACGATTGATTTATTCCAATAAACATATAGCTCGGGTTTACCTGATTGCAAAATATTAATTTGTGTCGTTTTTATTCAAACTTTCAGCTATTTATAAATCAATTTTTGAAATTAGTTGTCTCGAATGTGAATTTAACTCAACTATACATTGCTAAAGCGTGAAAATTATGCTTTTCAATTTTGGCATATTATCTTTTTTATGGCCGTAATATTATGCCTTTATGCTAGAATATTATACCTATGTGCTCTAATATTATACTTTTATGAAGATTATTATGTTTATGCTAAAGAATTATGTTTTATAAATTATGTTTTCAAAAAAATTTTAAGTTCCGGCCCGAAAATTATGCTTTTTTATGCTTTTGATGTTCAAAAAGCATAATATTCAGTTTAAATACATTGCTGTCGCAGTAGTTATGGCTTTACTACAGTATTAGACCGATAGATTTGAGTTTATATTTTAAGTGATTTAATATTGTATTTTAGATTTAGCAATATTTATGACTTTGTTATTCCAGTCAGACCTCCATATTTTCACACACTTGGGACCTGGATTATAGTTATGTGAAATTATGCGTTGTGAAATTAGACAGACTAAAAATTTTATTATTCAAAACATATAAAGCAATTATACATTTTATTGAAATAATCAAGAATTGAAGTTTGTCTTAGAGATTTTGGACAGTATCTGGAGTATTTGGAGAGGACAGTATCTTAATATTTTGGTCATCCATTTTCAAGTATTATTTCAGAGTTATTGTGTAATTTTTATAATCAATCGAATTATTTTGAGGTCGTATTTCGTTCAAATCTTATTTACGAGATTTAATTGTTTTAGATATTTATTAACACTTGAATATTCGCAAACCTGGGTCTTCTAAATTTGATTAAAATACATATTTTCTAATTTTTTTACTCAAATTTACAAAAAATGTGAAATGATACAATTAATAATGAATGTGTTTTTACTAAAATTGATGTGAAAGTGAAAATAAACAGATGTCAAATTAAATCCTTATAATTAACATTAGTCCCAAAAATGGGACTCAAGTTTTGTGTGAAATTATACAGAATGTCAAAATATAGGGTGCCAAGTTATAAAGGTCTGACTGTAACTGTAATATAAATAGGACTATCACTCTACAGTACTGAGTAGAGCTGCAGCAGCGGTTTCAACGGTGATTAAAAGAGTTTTCGGATCATCAATACTTAGTATAGAAGTCAAAATAATTATTCCGAAGATTGTGTTTGTTTTTTAGTCGAGTTCTTTAATATCCGGCTTTGATATAGTTGATGGCATAAACCCGATGTAGACAAGTTGAAGCCTACAAAAGTATTACATTTATCTGACAGTAATGTGCGACTGTTCTTACTTTTGCAAACCAAACCCAACTATAATTTGAATTATCAGAACCAAATCCAATAGAATCAAAAAGAAGATTTCCCAAATTTGGGATCAAATCTAACCCATACCAAACCCAATAGAACTAGAACTGGAACCAGTTGCAACTCTGCTTGTCAGTTACAAAACTCATTTCTTATTTGAGTTTGAATGTCCCTATTTATTTGAATACAATAAAATTGAATTAATAGTTGTTACATATTCAAAATGTAAATATCAAACCTGCACACTCTCCTACTTACAATGGTCTGACCAACAGGTACATTAAAATCCGCTAGCACAGGTTCGCCTTGCAGGTCTCTTCAACAGAGTAAAATTAGTATAGTTACAGTTGGAGAATCATAAAACGATGACATTAAAATATATACTTTCATGTATAGCAGCTTAAAGTTAATATTTATAAGAACTGTACTCAAAAAATTGAACGAAACCAATAATAAGATAAAAAATTATTTCTCATAATGAAATACCTGTATATAAAGCTGTACAGTTGGCTAAAGATATAACTTATGCTTTACACTAAAGTATATATCTTAATAATATCATCGTTTTATGATTAGAACAACTGTAACTGTTTTTACTTGTAATATCAGTATAATAAAGAAAAGTTATGTAAAGAATAAAAATAGAAAATTTAATTACATATTTACATAAATTATTTAAGTTTTAAACTAAAATTTTCATTTTATTCTCTAAAAAGGTTTTGATAATTTTGAATAAAATTTATTTAAACATTATGACACGCATTTAGTGATCATTTGTAGCTTCTTGAAAATAAAATAACATTATTAAATTATAAAAATATTGCACTTATTAATTATGAACTATAATTTCACTTATAAATTATATGATATAATATACTTTAGAGGGTCGTTCGGGATCCCGGAAAATGAAATTGACTCTTCCAGGGAAGGCCCTTCTCTAATATACTATAACGTAATGTAATAAAACTAAAATATTTTTAGAGGTAATAAATATTAGTTAATAATACGCTTACAATTTATTAAACAAGTGCATTATAAAGATAACCTTTTGAACATACTGTTATGATGTAAATAAGTGCAATATTCTATGTATTATTGTCTATATACACTTATGGTATGATGACTTATTATTTAAGTATGGTGCTTTAATTTTAGATAAAATTAATTTTCCCTTAAACATAAGCTGTTACATTTTTGGATAAATATAATAATAATAAATTAAGATATCAATATAATAATTTCTGTGAAATTTTTTATAATTCTTGTTTCTTGTAAACAATTAGAGTTTTATAATTTATTTTCTCTTAAAGTACACAATTTATGACATTCATTGAATCTCATCCTATTTTATTTCTGTTAAATGTAATGATATTATATTCTCTCTATATTTAACATCAAAATACATTAAAACCAATTTAAATAAAATGTATAAAAGGACTTTTATACTGGATATAAGCCGAGTATTTTAAAATATACCTGTAGTTCGTCAGACATAAAGCAAAGTCTATACTGTGAACACAACGTATAAGAAAAATTAAATTGTCACTTTAGATTTATATTTAATTTTAAGATTAATTATTTCGAGCTTATTCTGTAAACTGGTTGCCAAGTTTGGTCAGATCAAATCCACTCATGACAGAGTACGTGTATTTGTATAAGCACTAAAATTTAATAAATTACAAAAAAATACAGCAATAGCAAGACAAGAACCTAGGCCCTACGTCGTAGTGGTCCTCAACGATACCGCTGGGCCACCGAGCTAATTATTAAAACTCTTCTATAATTCAAAGTAATGGTGTGTATGGAGACCAGCCCACAGGCGACCTGCGTGTTACCCGAGGTCCAAGCTGGATTCGTCCTAGATTTCTTGAAGAAGGTGGGTTACGGATCGGTTTGGTCTAAAAATCTATAACTACGGTTAACGCGCTTCATCCCACTTGTCCGCTTGTAGTATTAAACGAAATTTTATACTAAAAATTAAATAAAAATTGATTTCATGGCATTGACTCATAAGTAATTTGAAGAATTGAATTTGAAATATATTGAAGATATATTTAGTTTTGTGTGACTATCGATGATAAATAAGTGCTGAAATTGATTAAAGCAGATAATTTTAATAACACTAGTTGTGAAATCAAAGTTATACTCTTAAAATATTTACTAATTTTCTTGTAATTGATAGTTTTTTCAGTTTAATTTTATATTTTAAATTACTCAAAATTTTGTATAAATAATAAATAAACCAAATGTAAGTTAACAGAAATAGTTAACCAACGGGCACCGCGGTCCGAGCCGGTTCCATGCTTGCTTTCTGCGGTTTGTGTTGGTCCTTGGCTAGAAATTATATGCGGTCCGAGGAGGGCAGAAACTTCGCAGCCGCAGTTGAGCTGGGTCTAAATTAATCTTATTATGCACACCTATAATTCAGTCTAAAGAAACCTCAAAATTTAAATTTTAAAAATATACCTTAACCTACCCCTAGTGGCAGATAATTTTTTAAATATGTTTTATAATACACATTCATTATTGATTTTATAAAAAAATTCTATGATTTTCCTGTATGCTCCTAAGGTTCAATATTAGATTTTAATATATATATATATATATATATATATAATATTATATTATATATTATATTATATATATATTAATTAATGCCCTTAAATGTCTATTTGTGAAAAACTCTCGAGGTCGGAAGAGTTTCTATTTGTTTATTTGAATGTGACTCCACTGCATTTTTATAAATCCTCAAGACATTAAAAATATAAAGACTAAAATAAGATACCCGTATAAGTAGTATAACAATGTTCGCCAAAATTTAAATATTAATAATAAATTGATTGCATGTATAAAATATTTAATTCAAATTTATTTTATTTCTGGGTAAAATATAATTATTAAACAATTTTATTAGATTTATGCAGTCTTAAGAGCTGTGCATATGCACTCATTGTTTTCACATTTAGCTGCAGTACCCTATTGAATGAATATTCGATTAATTTAAATCACTTAAATTAATTTCTTTAAACTCACCCCAACCATATTGCATGCAGAGGTGCAATTCTCTGTTGGCAATCCTAATACAGAATATGGATACACATCGCAACCCTCTGGGCCGTTTTGAGTTATAAATCCCACACAATAACAAACACTGCTGAGACAAATGGCGTTTACGAACTATAATATTAGATAATGTGTAAATTTAGAGGATATTTATTTATTTGAATGGAAACAATATGATGTTTCGATTTAATTATATTTTTTATTTAAATATTATCGATAATATTGTAAAATTATATACTTGGCATATTCAAAAATTCAATTATGATGCCACCTGATTATTGCCTCTCACAAAATGAGGGACTAAAATTGAAAACGCTATAAGGGCTCATATACATAGTACGTACGCAGTTTTTGGCAGTTTCTAGATCCCTACCCCACTCCCTATACGCATTTCCGTACTTATAACCAATGCTAAACATATTGGATCGCAACAGTTTGTACTCCTTTGACTGATCCCCTTCCCCATGACTGCATGACTGCGTACGTACTATGTGTACGAGCTCTAAGAGAAAAGAAGAGGTGCAATACATGTTAAACTCTTTGAAAACAGGTTGTGAACGCACTCTATGTTTAAGACATATCAAAACTAAGGCTATAGGTATCATGTGCTTCCCTATGTAAAGTTCGATTTCCTGTATAGCGATTATGCATTGCAATGAGACTAAACCTAAACTTAAATTAATGAGGAATAAGGTTTCAGAACAATACCTGTGCGCTATACAGCAAAGCAAACTTAATACAGGAAGCACAACACTACCTATAGCTCAAAACTAGTTCTTTTTAACTCTTAAGTCATTGTAAAGATACTTAACAAAAAAAGTGTGCTTTAATATTACATTATTTTTATTTATTATCTAAAGACTATTTGTATAAACTGTAGAATATATATTATTATATCGTTAAAAACAGTGTTTACCAGCCTTTTTTGGTCTCGAACCATTTTCAAAGGGATTTTTTTGCTAAAATTTAAATTGTTACATAAAACACAATATTGAACAAAATCGGTTTACGACCCCAAAAGGGGGTTGAAAACCACTGGTCTAACCCAGTATGGGCTCCCGGCTTTCTCAAAGCTATCTGAGTGAGACAAATTTTAAATAATAGTTAGTCCTTTAGATTCTAAATTGTAGAATGGAATTCATTGTATGTGGACCACATCAAATATAATCCAAAACTAAATATTCTCTGGACAAGAATTCAAAGGGGAATCAATACATATTTTTTAATTAAATTTTTCTTTTCAGAAAAGCAAAGGGGAGACCATGGACTGGATTTTTTAAAGCTAGCCAAAAACTTAAACAGTCCAGCTAAAATCTCCCTATTTCATTGAATAAATTTAGAAGTTGCTAAAATTGTTCATACGCGTCATCCATTTAGTACGTACGCAAAAAAGTCAATTCTCAGGCCCCTCTCCCCAAGCAAGCATTTTCTCACGGGACCTAATGTTAAACATATAGGAGAAAACGAGTTCGTACGCTTTTGACTAATCCCCTTCTCCTATGAGTGCGTATGTACTAAATGGATGACACTATATATTATATTGCATTAATAAACTTACAGGCGCAATACTACAACTTGTAACACAATCAGCGGTTGCGGTACATGGACCTATGGGTATTCCATCGGCACAATAGCATTCACCACATTGACAGTAACCCTATTAATAGATATACGATTAAAACATAAAATTTCAAAATTCTTGCTTCATATCTCTCTTACAAGAAAACTACAACTATTCATACACTCTTTAGTCGCTGGTGATATACCTAAATATTTAAATTTTAAAAAATTTTATTCTCAAAAGTGTGCGGTAATTGAACATAAATACCATATCGATCACCATTTGCTGCATTGCAACCATGACTGGCAGATGAAACCGGTGTGAGTTGATTGAAGATATTGCTTGAAAAAACAAGAAATACTATTAACATTATGTTAAATGAATTCATTTTTATTAATAACTTGTTTAAGTCTCACTTTAATATTAAATACTTTTTATGTATTTTTCACTGACATTTATAGACAAATATGATGTAATTTTAAACGACGTCAGCGATTGAACAATATGTTTGAAATGTGTTGCAAACTAATTATTCTTAATTTTAGCTGAAAATAATTTCTAGTAATAAACCACATGTATGGATCTCAATTTGATACAATCATTTTAGCACTGCTTACTAATGATATACAATTTTTATGAATTCATATTTTATATCATACCTAACAAACATTCCCTCTTGTTGACCAAATTTTTTACAAAGGTATTAGTCAGAAACACAGAGATCTGGCCTAATCGCGCCTCAAGTCAATATGGCTATCAAATTAAAGTTTATGAAGAGTAGAATCGAAAGCAAAATCGAAAGCAAAATCGAAAGCAAAATCGAAAGCAAAATCGAAAGCAAAATTGAAAGCAAAATCAATTTTTCAAAAATATGATGACTGAGAGGAGTGATCT
>JAQGCH010000836.1:0-19202 GCA_034699485.1 Nanhermannia elegantula | reverse complement strand
ATAACCGGCTTCGATGGCATCTCGAACTGACTGATAAGTAGACGCACCCGTCTTCCAAGTACCTAAACCTACGATTGGGATCTTTGAGCCATCAATTTGTGTAATTCGTGGAGCTTTTTCTGCACCGTATACACAGACTACAGACAGAACTAATACTAATAATTTGAGCATTTGGTCTGCTTTGTAAATTGAGTCAAAACAATTACTGTAATTGTGTTTTTGTTTATCATTGGCAAATGTTTTTATACTTTTATATTTAAAAAAACAATGAGGATATGGCAGAAGTTGTTTTTTCTGTGTTTGTGATAAGAAATATTGTTTTTAACTATCGATGCTATCAATTCTGGGATTTTAAAAACAGTATATACTGGTGCTTTTAAAGTTAACTTTAATGTATTTCGAGTTAAAGTTAAAGTTAACTATAACTTTAACTATAATTAAAATAAAAAATTGTTAAACTTGAACTTTAATTTACTTTAATTTGAGTTAAATTAATAAACTTTAACTATAACTTTAATTAATATTTTTTGACAAATTTTTAAACTTTAATTTTAACTTTAAAGAAATAATTAATTCAAATTAATTTATTAATACAAAAAATAATGATTAATTGAAATAATGGCAAAATACACTCATTAGAATATTGGGTTCTTTAAATTTTCTTTAAAATTGATGCCAAATTTAACCTATGATTATGATGTTCTCCTTTTATTATACTTTATAGTAAAATAATTATTGATATCTCAACTCATTGTAATGATAGACTACTGTATCTCAAGTTTATCATTGAAAAGCAATTAAAGGTTTCATTACTCTCTTTATTTTAAAGTTATAGAAAAGTGCTTTTTTCAAAAAAACTCACTGAATTAGAAATTTAAAAAGAAAAAATTTTTGAATTAGAAAAAAAATTCCGCATCAGAAATTCATCAGATGATAAATGTGTACACCAATGATACCACTTTTTATTCCACTTTAAAAAGTTGGACCGTTAAAATTTAAATGGAACAATACCAGTCATTAGTGTGACCTTATGTCATATAAGGTCAACTTGGTTAATAGGCCTCTAGGTCCCTAAGTCCGTAAGCTTGGTAGGGTTAGGTAGGCTCAACACATAGCTTTAATTATAAAATTATTGGGCATTAATAATTTTATAGTATTTAAAATATTTCATCAGAGACCAAAGGTTGGGTAACAAAATGCTCAAAAATTTTTAATGAACGATAGGGTAGAAATTTTGAAGGCGCTTCTGGAAAGGTATTCCAAAGAATTTGTTTGGTATTGTTAATAGGGGCACACAACTGGATCCACTTTAATGATCCAATATTGAATCCAGAAAAATGCGGTTGTCTGCTGTTCCAGAAGCAAAATAAGTCGACAAAAATTGTGTTTTTCAGTTTTTGCTGCAATTTTGAGGACGCTCAGGCAATTTTATTAATCAACTGTAATGAGCATAAACAATAGTGTACTGGTGTTTATTATGCATCGTTTATCGTGTCTTAAACAAATTGTAATTTTAATAAAGTTGTTATTTATGAACTTTTGTTAATAAATATTCTAAAATATTTTCAATCGTGTAATCCCTATGCGTCTCATTTCTATGGTTGCTATAATCGATTACATTATCTGTTGTGCACACTTCTCTCATTTAATTAAAATAAGTCTGTTTTCTCGACAAAACTGATAATTATGGCGAGTGTAGTGAACATTACTTCTATACATAACATTCAGAAACATCTAATCTTTTATAGCTTTCGACATTAATAGCAATTTATTATTAGTTTTAATGGTAACTAGACTTTGAATATAGATATACTCAGAGCTTTACAAATGAGCTTAAGTCCTGCTTTTAATCCATAAATTTGTTTTCTCTGTTAATAGCCATAAAATGATTAAATGGATATTCTTTATAAAGTTATGAATAAATTTTGGGGGTTTTAACCACTGGCGTAACCAGCTATGGGGCTAAAGGGCTATTCCACCCCTAAAGATCTTCGTGAATTTAAGTGTAGGTCTGTTACAGTAGCATTTTTAAAAATGTGATATCTTCCATTTAACCTATGTCTGACCCAACAAAAAATTTTGGTTACGGTACTGAGTTTAACATTTTGTTATAAAAATTGAACAATTAATGAGCAAAAGATATAACAATTAAAAAAGATAAAACACTATAAAGAGTCCATTGGATACAAACTGATGTTTAACGTTTGGTCTCTTGGAGTCGATTCTCAACAACAGTGAAAACCCTCCGAGGACGACCGTCAAAACGGTCCTTCCACCTCCGAGGGTAACCCTTGGGCCTAGTGCCAATTGGACTCAACAATAGGACCTGTTTCACTAACCTTGAGGGTGGCATACATAGGACGTGGCCAAGCCATCTAAGTTGAGATCTCTCTATCCGGAGAAGTAGCGGTTCAACTCCGAGGCCCTCTCGGATTGTAGTGCTGCGAACTCTGTCGAGAAGACTCAAACCTGCAACTCTTCAAACCAACCTCATTTCGGTCGCCATTTTTTATGTGGATATTTAGGAATGGTATGACATCACAATTATACCATAAAAATATTTTTGGAATCGGTTCCTCAATACTCGCGGCCTCACCTTATTAGTAGTACAGTAGATATTAATATAGAAATATATAACACAGTAAAAAGCATTTTAGATTAATTTTATTTTTCAATAAATTCAACCAAATCTTAAACTATTGCTTTGATTCTTCTCTTTCATATCATTGCTAAACATGGCCTCAAATACTGAAGAACGCAAAGACAGAATGAGTTTATGGACGAAAAACTCTTTTTCCCCAACAATAAGCTCGAAATGACTGAATGCTTTATAATTGAAAGCTTTCATAAAATAGAAATTCTCGTAAATTAGTTCATCGAACACTTCAATTTCGAGATAAAGGGTTAACTTATGTTTAGGCAAAAGTTAATTTCTTTTGCTAAACAGTGTTTGCCCTCTAATGGAAAATTCACAAACTCTTTCTTTGGTTCACAATTCCTGAACATTATTGTCTTCTCTAAACTGTTGTTCATTATTGATATCAAGAATATAAACACTTTGTTTTACTCTTACACTTCATTTTTGACTTTTATCCAAATTCAAGTAAGCGCTCACACAATCACTAATACTTCCAAATCTTCTATTTATGAATAGTTTTATATTTCATTCATCTTTTGAGCCGAGTTTCAAATTCACCCAATGGAACATCTTCTGCCCCCAATTTAAAATCATAATTAAATTAACACCTAATCCGATTAGATTAAGGTTAGGTTAATTGTAATTATCTATAGGCGTTCAATCACAAGTATTTTGGATTTTTAAAACCATTGCTTATGCCTTTAACCTTTAATCCAAAGCACTGCTCAATTGAGATTAAATGATTACAACTTTAGATACAACATATACACTGCAGCCGTTTCAATAAAGAGATCCATTTCTATATTTTTCCAATAATTTAAGAACGGTTTGAGATAAATGAATCAAATTTTAATATGTTATACAGAAAATATTTTCAGATATCTTATAAAAGTTTGGTTCGGATGCCAACCAGTGCGTGCTATACATGAAATTTTGCGAAAAAACACCTTTCATATAAATAAATCCAGTTTAAGAATTAACTTATTTCTATTCAATTATTCAATTCTTTGATTCAATACTAAGAATTCAATTATTTGAATAGATAATAGTAAGTTAGGGTTAGGCAACAATAATTTGCTACCGATGGCCAAAGCTTAATCAGAATAAAGGAAATGAGCGAATGACCCAACAATACCGTCGCCAATATCGCCATTTTTAGTTCAGAGAATAATCATAAAGCTTTTGATTCCAAGTATTTATCATTTGAAATGATTTAAATGTTTAATTAGTCATAAATTAGGAATAATTTTTCGCTTTTAACTTATAGGCAAAAAATTGAAATAAATAAATGGCTCATTCGGGTAATGATTACAAGTTTTCACAAAATAAAGTAGTATTTTAAATGATTTTTATTTACTTTTTACAGAAACAGTGGATGTGATTCAATTGATTGTATTGGTTGTAATCATTTTATTTTTTATATTATTCTTTGGTCTCATAGCTTTAGCCATAATTTACAGAATCGTTTTATTCTATCGAATTGAAGCTCAATATAAAAAGAGAAAACAGCCTTCATTTGAGAGTCAATTTTATGATCCTTTGATTGATGTGCAGAATAATAATACTTCAAATACAATAGAAAATCCTCGTCTTTCTCAAATGCCAATTGTTTGGACCACTTCTTCACAAAATATCAGAAATATTTCTAATTCATCGCTAACTCAAACCTCAAATGATGTGACAAATCCTTCTGTTTCTTCGAGTAATAATGAAAACTGAACTCAAGAGCAAAGCATCACAAATAATCGCTAATAGTAATGATGGGTCTTATTACTAAAGTCCGAAAAAATATATTTTATTCATTTATAACTTAATATTTTAAAAAAATTATCATCCATTTAGAACATATTCAATATGAATTTTTTATTTTAAAATTAATGTTAGAGATATAACCCAAATAAAATTTTTATATTCACTATTATATTAGTATTAAATCAAATTTAGTTAATTTATGAAATTTGATTCAGTAGTTTAGATAAATATCGAATAACAAAATACTAATGAAATGAATTAAACTTTCGTTTACTCTATGTTTTTATAATTTTAAAAGAATCTGTAAAAAGTCTGCCTTTTAATGCATTTCGTAACTTTATGTTTAACTTTCAATTCAAGATGAATATGTAAAATATAGAAATAGTACAAAATTCCTTAAATTGTGAGTCGAGAGGACCAAAAATTTTATGTTAACAAAATCAACAAAATGACAACAATTGAATACTTCATTAGATATTTTTCAGATCGATTCTCAATAAATTTAAAACTGAAGGTTAAATGTTTGTGAATTTAATATTTAAATGATTACATTTTAAGCTAATAATTACAAAAATAAGTGCCTAAAGTATGCAAATACGCGCGCTCTTTAACAATAAAATAATACAATCAATAATGAATTTATAAATATGCCATCAGTACATGCTTTAAATGGGAGCAAAATATAGATATATTGAATATTAAAGCATAAAAAGTTAAATAAATCAAAAATCAAACTTTAATGAACTTTTCTCTTATAGAAAATATTCAAAAAATTGAAGCCTAAGATCAGTTGAGAGTCAAAGCATTAACTATTGGGGTGTGAAAAGCCATGAGAACAAAGTCGCGACATTATATTTAGCGACTCCGTCCTGACCCAAATTTTTCACTTTTTTAGTCTTTGGCTCAACAATTCTCTGACATTCACTCGAAGAGGAAATAAACAGATCCTTAGGACAGGTGAGGTCTGGTAAGCCCAAAAAGCCTTTAGTTATCAAATGAGAAAAGGCTTCGACACCACTGTCCCCACATTGAGCCTTAATTAGTTTTGTGGAGCACTCCTCCCAATATCGATAACCACAACAAACACCAGAAGCGCTGTCCTGGCCTTCCTTTAATCTATTGGCAGAAACTTTGTTAAGTGTTGCCAAATAACGATTATTACAGTCCTCTTTGATTGGTTTTTGACTTAAAACTTTTTCGTGAAGACACGGGGAGTTCTTCAAGAATTCTAATATGTTTCAAATAAAAAATTATTTCACTTTAGACACTTTGTAGTTATTTATCAATTTAGACTTAATTATCTGATTTGTTTTGTTAGAAATTATAACTTATAATTAACTCTTACTACGATCTTATCTCAAATAAATAGTGAATGTATTTAATAAAACTACTACTTCTCTCAAACTATAGGTTTTTTAAAGGTAATCAGAGACCAAATTAGGGACAAACACATAGAGATTGATTCAATAATATTTTAACCAAAATAAGATGTGAGGCTATTTTGTTAGTATTAGCAATAAGGGTAATGCTAAGGCTGCTAACAATGTACCCTAATTTCCCGCATATAAGTTGCACCACTGGGAATAGCTCCAATTCCATAATAAAATCGCAACTCACCTATAAATATGACCCTTCGTATAAGTCGCAGTCATTATTTTCATAAGATTTTAACTTTTTTCTTCAGATAAGACGCGACTTATACGCGGAAAATTAGGGTAAAAGTATTAAATTGAAAGAACTTTTAAACCTATACATCAGAAAAGACTTTTGTTTATAGTGTTACCTCTAAGGCACCTCTTCCTTATTTTCTTGGGTATATTTTTATAAGAACAACAAAATCAAATAAAAACTTCATTTTCAATACATACGGTCTCTTTCAGGTCCTTTATCACAGAATCTGTTGGCCTGCGCAACAATTTGATCGAAAAATAAGCCTGCTACTTCTCTATGAAGAGGTGTCCCACACTTCTTGAAGAAACCTTTGAGACAACCCATTAAATCTGTCTTAATTGCACTAAATGTTGATTAAAATAAAAATATCATTAGAACACTTTCAATACAAAGTTTTAATTTTCAGCAGTTTTAAAATTTTTGTTTAATTTTTTAATAAAAAAACTTATGTTAAGTTTTTTATATTCCAATACCTGCACATCTTATCTAATCCTTCAGAGGTAGCAATAATAGCAGTCGGATTGTCATTCTTTGCCAGCGTTGTTAACTTATCCAAACATTTTTCAGCATCTTTTAAATGACAACTGGGTCCACCCTTACCCTTACCCTTACGATTCCGATTCCTGCGTCTTTGAGCGTCAGCCACACAAACAATAATTAATAAAATAGCGAAAATTGCTGAAAAAATTCATGACATTAAAATCGAAATTTGATAACAAATATATTAAAAGCAAAATAACTAAAAACTTAGTCCAATAGTCAAATAAATATAAGTAAAAAGTTTTATTGATAATAAGATAATACGTAATAACAATCAATAATAGCTCTATAAAAGCTCTGGTATTAATAAGCCTTTAATAATAAAGTATAATAAAGATGATAATAGTCTTACTTGAAAGCCTCATGTTTGCAAAACAGACACCAAAGACTGCTTCCAATATTTTCGCTATCGTTTAGTGACATAGTTTGTTATTTATAATCAAATTATTTTAAAGAAATGGGGAATTTTTCCTTATACAGGTACCTATAACTAAAAAACTCCAACCATTATTACTATAAGATTCAGTAAATTTTAAGCTTTTCTTTTTTTCTTTAAATAAAAATTCGTCACTAGTTTTCGAAATTGAGAAAAAGCTTTCTCTAAAAACTTGTTGAGACGTTTACTCTTAAAGTTGAGTAATCAGTATTTGTTTATTTAATAATAAGCTCAAGTTTCTCGAGTATTTGTAAGTCAAGGACTCGATTTAGTCTCAAAACTATTGTTAATTATATGATTGTGTATAGCGTTAGGTCAATTTAAAAACCAGTATCTATTTAATTAGGCATAACTTTTTTCCTGTTAAAAAATTTTCCCAAAATAATAAAAATCCTTGATTTGTTCTCAAGAAAAACTTCAATATTTTATATGCTTATTAACAAAACAATGCGGAATATAATTATGAACTCAATATAAATAATATTTATGACTGAATCTGATTTACAAATGATGAATATTTTTAATATAACTCATGATTTTAAAAAAATTGGGATTTTTTCATCACTTCTCTAAACTTAACACACTTTAGTTGAAAAGTAGAACTCCTTAATAGCTGTTAGGGTTTGGATTTGACTTAATCATCATTAAAAATATGAAAGAAAGTAAACTCAAATACAGGTATTTATATTATTATGTAATGTATTGTTTGCATCGTTTATTAGGTAATACTTACCAATTATTAAAGTTATTTTTCTGTTAAGATAAATACAGTTATTTACTACATAAAAGTTTTTTAACTTTAAGAATACTTATGAATAAAACAAATGCAGTAAAACTTTAGTTTTTATTCCCTTAACTTATAAATTACAGCAAAAACTATAAACTTTTAAATATTTATAATTGATTTGAAATAATTATTATACAAATGAATCGTCGATTTGAATTAAAAACGAGAAAAAATGCAAAATATTAAATTTACCCACACTTTGAATATTCTTGAGACTTGATTTATCAAAACTTAAATTATTAAATTTTTTACAATAACGAGATGATGGCATATAAAAACTTTTAGTGCACATCAAATCAGGCAAATCAGCAGTTCCCCTATATATTAATTGCTTGAATGAATTCACACCATTATCACCGCATTTATTTTGTGCCACTTGGAGTGCGCAAACTTCCCATATTCGAAAACCACAGCAAGTCCTGTCCACTCGATTATCAGCTGATAACGTATTATTAATTGATGTCGATTCCGCTAATAATCCATAGTATGGGTTATTACAGCTTTGTTTAAACGACTTTTGTGATAATACATTCTCATGAAGACAGGGAGTGTTTGACAAAAGTTCTGTAGATTTAAATAAATGGAAAAAATATTTTCATTCAATTACTATAATTGAATTAAGTTTTAAGACTCATATTATAAACTCATATTACTCTGCAATTTATTGAAAAAAATCTCTCGGGTTCAGAGCGTTTCAGTGATAGGCACAAAACGCAAATAGATAGGAACGGATGGCTTAATAACAACACCAGTCGGACACCGAAACTCTAACGTATCAGTAGTTTGTTCACAGAATTCAACTCTAAACTTGATCAAAATCATTGACAATGTTAGTGTAGCCTCAAGTCTGGCAAATTCAATGCCAATACAAGAACGTGGCCCTAATCCAAAAGCTAAAAATCCTAATGAATTCATTTGAGCCGTGTTTTCGATTGAGAATCGTTCGGGATTGAAGTCATAGGGATTGGGCCATAAACTTGGGTTATGCTGTATTTGCCAAACAGGCACTTGAATCACAGTTCCTTTCTCTATACTTAAGTCATTAATAACAATGTCATGAGAAGCGATTCTTGTGACAAATCCTACAACGGGTGGATATAAACGCAAAGACTCATTCCATACCATATCTAGATATTGACATTTATAGCCATTTTTCGTTATTTCTGACCTTAATTTGTTTTGAATTGACTGATGTTTTGCCAGTAAATAGAAAGTATATGTTAGAGCTGTTGATGTGGTTTCAAAGCCCGCGATTAGTATTATGTGCGCGTTGGCTATCAATTCATTTTTAGTTATTCTCTGCTGGGAATAGCAGTTAAGCAGTGAGTTCAGTAAATTATTATTGAAGCTATTAATTAACTTTTTATCTGTTTTTATTACTGAAGGTTTTCTTTGACTATCAAATTCAATTATTTTCTCTTTTAAATGATTAACAATCATATCAGTCATACGACCGGCAGTTAAATAGTTGTTTATAAACTTGAATATTGGTCTTAAGAACGGGAAAAATAGGGCCAAATCGACGATAGGATTCATAGCATAATTCAAATACTCATTAATTGCTACCAATAGCTTATCATTAGTTTCTTGAGAATTGTTTTCATTTAAACTTAAAGCGCTTTTACAGATCACGTCTAAAGTTAAGGCTTGCATACGGTCTACAATATTAATGATAGGAGTTTTAGATTCTTGTTGTTCGACATGTTTAATAAATTGATTGACACAGCATTTAATAGTCTGAGTTATTTCAATAGAATTAACTCTATTATGACTAAAAGTTGGTGTAATTACTTTTCTAACATGTTTCCAACGATCGCCTCTCAGAAAAACTATAGAATCAACGAAGGGCTGCGCTTCTATAAAATTTGGTGGTCTATCGCGAAACTGTTTACCACTATTTGTTATGAAAATTTTCTTTATTAAATCCAAATCATTGACCACTAGATAAGGTGTATCGCCTAAAAAATATCCAAAACAATTGCCGTATTCTTCTATCCACTTATCAATTATTATGTTTGGATTATTTAATTCTCTCAATTGATATAAGTTTCCAGATATTAATGCAGGTATTGGGCCATTAATACCGTTTCTTATAAACTTTTGATAAACTTGCAAACGGTTTCGATACCAAAAATAACATTTAATTGAAGTATAAGTCAATATGAATAATACTAATTCTATGAACATTTTTTGAAACTTAACAAAACTTTAAAAACGTTATTGCGTTCAATTTTGTAATAATATTTTTATTGAATGCTTTTGCGTGAATCAACACATAACTAGTTAAAGAGGTTTAAGGCATAGATAAAAAACGTTTTAATAAAATTACTTTTTCATTATTTAATAATTAGTTATTAAGCTTATAATTTTGATTGATTATCATTTTGAAGGCTAGTCATAATAGAAATCTTTTTATGATAAATTTTCCTTTAAGTGCAGGTACTTTTGGAATGAGTTTATCCAAGACTCTCATTATAATACTCTGACATTACATACCAACTAACCTGTAATAACTCAATTATTTATTACCAATTGATTTATAGATTTCATAATAAACACATGAAAATAATTTTACGATTACAGTACGTCATATTATTAGAACCTCGAGAAAAACCAGGTTTGGAGTAATTTTAAACAGATTTTCACAAATTCTTAAGAAAAAATCTATTATTTAATAATATGAGAGAAAATCGATAAAAAAAAGTTCAAACAATTGAACTTCTGAGCCACTAATTAAAGGACAAATTATAATAAAAATGATCGCTTAAATGCAAGAAAAGCTGAAGCATTTAGTATAGAATATAAAACAAGTTATCGCACATATCGATAGACTTAAGGTCTCAACCAAAAATCATTGGGTTTCCCAATATTTTAGCTCAAAGTATGAATCTATCAATGAGTCCAAAATCACTTCAAGTTCTGAACCAAAAATCATTGTTTTCGCTAAAGTATACCATTATCACTTTAAATACAAATCAAAATATATATATAAAAAACATTTACAATGTCTTACTGTAGCATATAATCAATATTTGCCGATTTCTTAAAAAAATATCTCGATATTCAAAAATAATGAGATATATTCCTAATAATAACCAAAATTTTAATTATTACGATACTTTGTATTCAAACGATTGACACAATCCCTAAAACACAGAATCTTTTACACAATCTATTTGATGAGTGCAATAAATCTTAATATTAATAAATTTATGTCTTATGAATAAATATCATATAAACTGTTTTGTTTCAAAATATTTATACAGAAACAATTTTTGGAAATAAAAATTTATTTTTATATTTATATTTTGATTTGTATTGAAAGTGATAATCGTATACTTTAGCGAAAACAATGATTTTTGGTTCAGAACTTGAAGTGATTTTGGACTCATTCATAGATTCATACTTTTCACTAAAATGTTGGGAAACCAATGATTTGTCGTTCAGACCTTAAGTCTATTCATATGTAAGATAACTTGTTTTATATTCTATACTAAATACTTCAGCTTCAATTGCATTTAAGCGATCATTTATAAAATTTATATTTATAATTATTTGGATATTTGAAAGGCTATGTGACTCAGTTGTGTTCTAATATAAAAGTGAGTTTATATATAAATTGATATGAATTAAGTTCTTTATAGAAAAAATAAAGTCTTTAGCAGTTTTTTATTGTAAATTGTTTTTAATTAAATGCTGTAACAGTAGAACTGTGCTGTTGTTTGGACTCATTTAGCTTCAGGTTCTACAAGTTTGCGGTTCTACGGAATCTACGGAATAATAGCTAAATATCACTGTATGTCAGCTAATAGTGATTTGGTCAGTCTTGACCTTTTAGTACTGTTTAAAAAAAAGTTTCTTCATATGTGTATAAAGTATAGAATTCTAAATGAATAAAAAGATTAATTTATCACAATATGTACCACAAGATTAAACTTCTAATACTTTTCTGAAACATTGGCGCCGCAGAAAAGCACTTCCCGTACTTGTGTCCGGTCAACAGATTTAGGAAATCAAAGTCTGTGCGAATGTTAGTTTCCGTCATGCAGTACAGTATATCATTATAAATGAAAGGCTTGGCCAACAGTGGTTCGCTAGGCCTCAATGCATAGCTCGACAAGAATTTTAAAAAACTATTACAAAGAGCTCTCAATAGTTTTATGGAAAAACTACTGTATTAAAGATATACCAATAATACTTGTTTAAGAGATGAGCGCTATTGTTATGCATAATTAATTCACTATTTAATGTTCAAATACAATCTTTGTCCCATTGTTGAAAAAATAATATAAAATTTTTGGAACTCTTAATTGAGATAGATAAAAATTACAACAATATGTTTTAAATTGTGATCGCCATTGAACCGTCGATTCTTTATTTAGACTTTTTAACACATTTGAATAATTACAACAATATATTATAATATTAAAATTTAAATAATAAAAATTCTATGAATACTATAGAAATATATGAGTGATTTTTATATTGATAAGTATTTTAGCTTATATAATAAGAAATACAACACAGTTTCATATTCCTGGTCAGTCTTGTTTACTAATAATATTTTGATTTAGTTTTTTTCATTAAACACAAGAATTCGTAATTTATGTGACGAGAAAAGCAATGCAACGATTGGTTCAATTGAATCACATTCGCCAACAAATGTGATCTTCGAATAAGTGATGAATTGAATTAAATAACATTTTTATTAATTGAATGAAAACAGGAATTTGAGTACAATTTATTGATTTATTGGTTATCACAATATAACTCACATTTGCAAACACTTTGTCTCTAAACGAATGCAAAGAATGTCAAACATTTCACATAATATGAGCTCTTATTTGGATTTCATTCATAAATAATAATGAATTTATTGAATGTTTTATTAATTAACTCATATTTAAGTGATTTTATGAATGAATACATATATTAGTTAACAAATAGACCAACAAATGGATCATTTGTTTCATAAAATCAATCGAAACATCGGAAAAACAAATTCACTTCAAATAATAGTGTTGGCGATCAGTATTCACTCTTGTATTTCAATTGTTATGATTTATTGGCATTTAATATCATATTTTGATAATAGTTTCAGGTATTTATCAATTAATTGCCATTTATTTGACGTATTTATAGACCTATTTATACCAAAACAGTTCATCTCAATAATCGTGTCGTTTCTTAAATAGATTTCATATTTAGTAATCGTTTCTCTCATTGTTTTTGTCAATAATACCATTATTTGTGTGAAACAAATATTTATTTTATAGTAAACATCATTCAGAACACAATCATTCAAATGGAGACAGAATTACGTTTATGACAACCGAAGATGAATTGGCTATTAATCTGATTAATAATAATATTATTGAATCCAATAAAATATCAGACAAGGGATGGTTTAGTGATCACTTGAAATGGAATAATTACGTTAATTGTTTTAACAATAAGTGGTCTCTTTGTTCACATGTAATACAAATATATATATTTGTACACAAATTCACTAATTATTGCATTTGTTTTAATAGGTTTTTTCCACTAAATGCAAATCCGATCGAATTCGAGCCATCTATCAGTTCATACCCATTAGAGATGACGTCCACTTATACGACCTCGAGATTAGTTTAAGGGCCACTGCCGATCACCTCTTGGAACAGGTGTTTCATTCACTTTATTTCTTTCTAATAATATTTGATTTAAAATTTATTTATTTAAGTAAATGTTGTTTTCAAAATTGTACCGCTTTTTAAACATAAGCTTTTCGTTTGATTTCAGAGCAATGAACCATTCTATGGAATGCTAGTCTTTATTAAATTGTCTGATAATTCTCATGAATTCGTTCGGTAAGAAATATAATTTATTTATTTTGATTAATTGGAAGTAACGTTTAGTTTAAATCCATTTATTAGTTATGAGTGAATTTGTAAACATGCGATCCATTTATGAGATTATTTTATGCCTTCATTAGATTCAATGATAAAAAATATGATTTTATTTTGTATATAGTTTTGCATCATTTGCTTTGAGTCTTATTAATCACAACTGAAAAACTTTAAATTTACTTCGATTTCATAGAGTTCACTATCATTTTAATTCTCACAACAAATTGATGAAAATTCTTAAATATTTTTCTGTAAACATTGAATTTATATTTATATGAGCAGTGATGGCAACGCTCGGGACTCACGTTCGCGTTCGGGTACTGAACGTTTACCGATGCGCTAAAGTCAGCAAATATAATGATTGAGAGACTTTTTTATTGCACAAAACTATTTTATTTTAAACAAATAAGAGATAATTTGTGCGATTCTATGTCTTAATTCTTTAAAACTGAACAATAGGTTTATTTTTATATGTAATATAATTTACGGTCTGTGCTCACTCGCCACTGAGTGCCAAACGCTCGAGCGTTGGTCATCACTGTATATCAGTCTTAAAATAATTATAAAATTTTTGTGCTCTCAAAGCAGCTTTACTTAAGACTCTTAAGAGAACTGCTCTTTAGTTCGTAACACAAGAGTTAACTTCCGCTGAAAATAAAGATTGAAACAAAATTTTATTGTTCTTTATCTAAACCCGATATCAGTTATTTAATATTGATTTTTAGACTTTAATGAATTATTTTAAGCTTTTTTAAGGTTTGATAACAAATACATTTCACGAACAATGGATTACTATATTGAATATATTCATGAATTAAGTATAAAATAAAATGTAATATAAAGTGATACAGTGTATAAAGTGATATCAGTTTACTTTTATGGCACTCAGTGCTAATGTTTGAAAGTGAGCCTTTACAAGCACTGCATTAGCCCATCATTTCTATCCACTGTTGAATATATAAATTGAAAGTGAGTTCTGATTCTCTTTGCAACTCATCACAGAATATATTAATACATAAAGAGCTTGTCATAAATAAGCGTAACTTACATTATATTCTGTATGAGACGGTATACGCGTAACAACTTGTAAGATCTGCATGAAGTTTGAGTTTCTTATGTTCAACTAAAAGGTCTGCTACTTATGTAAAAGAGCAAACAACACGTGCCGTACATTTGTCACGCATTTGTTGTATTCCTTTTAACATAATTGTTGTTATATGTATTAGAAATGAATCTCCTACTCATTTGTTTGCGTTGAAGATATTTCTGATATACTATACATTTGACTGTATTACTGCTCTAACGCATTTTGGTTTGAAAGCTCATAAAACAAAATTTGAAACATCGCCTAATTATACCATACGGCATAGGGTTGCCGGGGTTTAAAAGAATGTTATTTTTGACTGGAAAATGTGTTTTGAGAAAAATTGTCTGAGAAAACAATAGCTTTGACCCCCACCTCATATTTTCAAGAAATCCAGAAATGAAACCCCACTAAAGGTTCATTCATCTTATATATGAATTATACAAATCAAATAAATGGATTTTGATAATTATATATTTGAACTGACCATTCAGTAAAAATAATTTGAAAAAATGAATTCGACTAAAAAGCTAAGGCTTATAGATATTTGGTTTTTATATAATAGGCTCCAATTTCCGTCAGAACTCGAAGTATGGACCAAAAGAAAAGTTAAATATTCAGCCAAATCCAGAGCTTATATCAATTCAATCGCTGTAATGGTGACGTGTTTCGGATTTTCTGGAACTGTTTCATTCACAGACGTTAGGATTTCGCCAATTATAGGTACAGAATAAATGATAACTAGTTTCAAACATTTTTCACTAAAAAAAGTCTTATTGTGTTATAACTCAGAAAATAAGGGTTTGCGAACTGCAGACCAGATAGGTTTGTGGTGCGAACACACTTTCAAACCAATCAACGACATAAATAATTTGAAATATGAAACAATGACTATTCCTTCGAGCGGTGGCATAAAGTCTCGTCAAAAATTTGATATAACGTTAGTAACACAGGTCTCGTTGGATAGACTATTAATTCTCGAACGAAGCTTACAGTCATGGGTCGGACCCGTCTCTATCACTATTTATATTCCTGTAAAAGATCTAAACGAAGGAATCCTAGACTGGCATAAGTAATGATCAAATTTTTGTAAATTTTGATTTTTAAAAATTAATATTTATCACATTATAGAATGTATATCACAAAAAAGTTACGAAATCTCAATATGACGACTGACAGTCACGTGAATCTCGTGGCAGGACTTGGAGAGAAAGAATATCCGATAAATGGAATGCGAAATATCGCTATAAAACACGTTAAAACAAAGTTCATGTTTATCGCAGACGCAGATTTTCAGCCCTGTCCTGATTTTGAGCACAGATTTATGTCTATTTATTTAAAACAGAAATATTCAGCAAAAACTGCATTTGTTGTGCCCGCCTTTGAATACCTGGAAATGCCTGGAGTAATCAAATATGAAACTTAAGTTCTTATTGAGTAATAATTGAATTCTTTCTTAGAAAACGGATCCGATTCCTAAAACCAAAGAAGAGTTTATGCAATTAATACATAGAGAAGATCCTATAGTTCAGCCTTTTCGTAAGTAAACAATTGAGTTGAGTTAACTTTCGATATGAAACAGTTTTCTATTTAGGAGTGTTTGAGTCGACAGATGCGCACCGATTAACAGATTATTGGAAGTGGTATTACGCCATCAGTCCATATCAAGTTAATGCATATCATGATAAATATGAGCCGTATATTGTTGTCGAGTAAGAAAACATTTATTAATAGATTTAAAATATTAAGTATTAGTTACAAAATTTTCAGGAAAACAAACAATTTTCCATTTTTTGACGAACGTCTAAAAAATTATGGCATGAATAAAGTGATGCACATCACAGAGCTATTTGCGGCTAAGTATGGAATTACTCTATTTATAGACTAGTCTTTTGTGTAGTTTATATCTTATAAAAGAGAATTACATCTATTGTATAATTAATAGCTATACGTTTCACGTTCTGCCCAACGTATGGATGAGTCATTTGCCGCATAAGATTTCTCAATACTCTCAGCAATTTTTACAAAGTATTGAAACAAAGCTAAAAAACAGGGCCTTAAGATTTGAAGTTTTACGTAGTATTATTGATAAATATAAAATTAAAAGTTATAACTGTTGACATTTCAAATAAGTTGATTCAATAAAATTAACAATACTTTAGATATATATATGAATTGATTCCCGAATACTTTCGATAAATAAAAAGGTCATTACTCTCATGTGGCGGCGATTTTCGGTAAACCAAACTCATCGACTAGTTGTCCGTCCTTTTCAAATATGAATCATTATTAGTTTTTTTTGTATTAAATAAATTAAACAATGGATAAAATTGAATAAATCACTTACACTATTGACACTCTCGGCTCCCGGTTCTCGAGTGGGAACCTTAGGTCCGGACATCTCTTCTAAAAAGGAAGTGTCGGTATCTAATGCTAACTCGTCTCCGAGTGCTTCTAATTCTAGAGAAGTAAACATAATTTTAGACAATATTTTTTATACACAATTGACGATCAAAATGAATACCGGCTTCTAATTCGCTTTCGTCTACATCAGGAGTGCCATAACTTCTTCCAAGAGCTTCTTGTACTTCATTGGCCTGTTCGAGCATGTCTTCCAAGTCGTCTTGTAAGTCCTTTTAATTAATTAACGACAATTAACTCTAATTAATGGCAAATAAGTAGACAAACAATACCTCGATTTGATCGATATTCACTTTTTTGTACTCGCGCTTCATTTCTTTCACTCCAAGTTTCATAGCGTCCACCTTTTCGTTAATTATATCAATTATTGTCAATTAAATACCGGTAGTAATACATGTACTGCATAACAAACTTAATGTTTCGATTGACTGACTCTTAATTACTCGAAACAATAACTCTTTGAAATGACTCCTTTCATACTTACAGTAGTTTTGGTGTCTTTAAGCATCTGAGTGGCAAAGTTGGTCTGTTCCATGTTGAAAGACTGTTGATTCAAGTTTTCCCTTTGATTTTCATACATTTTGCGCTGTTTTAAGATTCGCAGCGCTTTCTGTTTAATCGCATTCTAAACAAAACAAAACAAAACAAAACGAAATGTCACTCATTAGAAGTGCTAATAGTGAAGACACCATCATATGTATCCTACCTTTGCCGGTCCCTCTCTCATCTTCTTCATCTGGTCCTTATATTTTACAAGTTCTGCGTCTAAACGTCCGATCTTTTTGTCGATCGATTCCGAGCGACTGTCGACCTATCAGTACATTAACAACATTTTCAAATCAGTTTTCTATTTAAAATTGATATTTTATTAATACATACATTTGAAATACAGTCGGTGAGGTTGGGCGGGGGCGCCTTGTCTTTAGACCTACCAAACAAACGATTCATTTCCAAAATATTTATTTATTAATTAATATAATTATTGGTTTTGTTTTTGTTTACAAATATATTTTCTATTTATTCGTATTTATTCATAGATTTGCTTCCAATTTAAGTCAATTTCAATGTGTTGTTATTTTTAGAAATACTGTCAAATGAATGAGTCGTTTATTGCATACAAATATTGAAATTGAATTAAAGTTTTAACTAAAATCAGATTCAATTAGAAATCAGGTAATTATATGACTTGTATTACAATTGAGTCGAGCAATGAGTTGCGCAACAAATCCAAGAAATCCCTTATTTGATAAACAATTACATTACATATAAAACGTCTGTTCATTTTTGGAGCACTTGTTTTGTTACTATTAATGGGTTTGTGGCACAGAAAGGGCTGTTTCTCAACAATTTAACGTTAATTTAGGTTCTAATCAATTATGTAATTAGTTATGAGTAAAGCTGAAAACCATTGGGAGCTTTCCCAAAAAGTTAAAAGACTTTTACTCTATTTTACAACTCATTTATAAATCAATTGGATTTCAATCGATATCTTTTGACTGAAAATTGTGACTCAGGTCAGTCATATTGAGGTTTTAAATATCGATTATTCAAAACTTTAAACCCTTTCATCTCATAAATAGAAACTTAATATAAACTTTAATTAAACTTATGGTTCAAACATTAAAAGCAACTGTTCGTCAAATATTAAGAACAGATTTGTAAAGTTTGTCTTCACCTCAGATTAGTTTCATTTACTAAATAAAAGCACAAAATCTAAAAAAATTCCTAAGTTTAGTGCTATTAATGTTTTGTTAAAGAGTAAAATCAATTAATGCAAACATAAAACTGAACTACTATTCTGTAATTCTTACGGTTTAATAATTTTAGAGTTAAAAAAAGAGTAAAATAAAGTAAATTATTATTTTTGAGGACAGGGTTTAGAAACAAAGTTGAAATACAAGTTGTGATATATGTGCGAACTTTAACGGAAGAGGCGTTGCAATAGTTGGCCAAATGAGCCAATGGTTGAGTATTGGGGCCAAAAG
>JAQGCH010000835.1:0-19203 GCA_034699485.1 Nanhermannia elegantula | reverse complement strand
GTTTTATAGAGTATTTGAGTCAAAGTGAAAGTCTCTCCAAATATGAGTCGCACTGCAAATAAAAACAAACGTTTTTTATAAATATTTTTATAAAAATATATCAATAAAGGAATGATTGAAGTATTGCTGTCCTTATCATAATGTTTATGAAATAACATTTAAAGGGAACACAAAATGAGATTCATTTCAATTAAAAATCACTTAAATGTTAATATTTATAAACCTTTTGTGCGTTTCGTTTATTCAGTTTATTAGAAGTTATATAATATTGAGTTTAATTAATATAACAATAGTATTGATTACTATAATAGTCATATATTTAATAATGGATTTGTATTCAATAGCGATCAATAGTGCACCCAATTGTCAGTCACATTCACATTCATTTCTTATTAATTATTATTAATTATTAAATAATTGTCTTAATTACAGTTTATTACAACCTATCGTCCTATGAAAGCGATCTGTCCACTGATCCTAACGATGATTTTCCCGCATCTGAAGAACCCGTTTGGATATTAGGCGTTAAATACAGTTCATTACATGGTTTGCATTCTATTTTCATTTCTTTTAAACATATATTTGTCTCAAATATTAAAATGAAATCATTTTTGTTTTTCAAATACTGTAGAACTCGAAGAACTTCGTAATGACATAAAGTCTAGGATTTGGATCACTTATAGGCGAAACTTTGTGCCAATTGGGGGGCCATCGGGTCCCACATCAGACACGGGGTGGGGTTGTATGTTAAGGGCGGGTCAGATGGCTTTGGCTCAGGCCATCATCAATAAACATCTGACCAGAGAATGGCGTTGGACTCAAAACGATACCATTCAGAGTAATCTTCAATACAGAGAAGTATTAAAACTATTTCAAGAGAAGAAGAACTGTATATATTCTATACACCAAATCGCACAAATGGGTATCTCTGAGGGAAAGGCTGTCGGACAGTGGTTCGGACCAAACACTGTCGCACAAGTCTTGAAGTATTACTCACTTTAATGAATCTCTTCTTCCTTTCAATAAGTTATTGATTTTAATTATTATTAAACAGAAAACTTTCTGCTTATGACAAATGGAATAATATTGTGATACACGTGGCCATGGATAACATGGTTGTCATTAATGAGATCAGTCAGTACTCATTTACTTAATAACTTATTTTTATCAATTAATTCCATTAACGAAATGAGTGATTAAACCAATAAAACTTGTATTTAAGACTCGAGAATTTGATGAGAATTTATTTGAACTCAAATTATCTTTTTTAGAAAATTTATGTAAAGACACAGAAAATTCAACGACTGTTGAAGAAGACGATGAAAAAGCGAGTACAATATGGAAACCATTACTACTTTTTATTCCGCTTCGTTTGGGTTTATGTGAAATAAATCCGATATATTTTAAATCACTGAAAACGACATTTGGTTTTAAGCAGTCATTGGGTATAATAGGCGGCCGACCCAATCATGCACTCTATTTGATAGGCATAGTGGGCAACGAACTCATCTATTTAGACCCCCACACAACTCAGCAAGCTGTAGATCTCGACGAACCCGATGCTGACGACTCGAGCTATCACTGCGAACGCGCCTGTCGTATGGATATTAGTTCTCTCGACCCATCTATTGCTTTATGTTTTTATTGTGAGACTGAAGCAGACTTTGACAGCTGGTCTAACTTGACCTTAAAGTTACTTATTTTAGGTGAAAAACAATCATTATTTGAATTGACTAAAGAAAGACCTCATAATTGGCACCAATTTGAAGAACAAACTGATATTAATTTGTCGATAACTTCCAACTCTATCGGTAGTGAGTCATTCACTTTACTTGAAGACAATAAAAACGATTCAGACGACGACGAATTCGAGTTATTGGGATAACTCTGTCATACTTTAGAGATGTATAAAATTATATGTAAATCTATGTAAATCATGGTTTATATCAAAACATAGTTTACATTCTGTCTAATTTTCTAAAATTTATAAATTAATTTATTTTTTACGTACAGTGATAATTAAAGTGAATATTGAAAGGAATTTGAATTTTGTGACCAATTTATTGACTTTAAAAACCAATCATTGTTTAGATAAATCTTATGTAAAGCAAAGCCTTCTTTTAATTATCACTAACAAACTTCTATTACTGTACAGTAAATCACTGAAAGCAGAAATAATTTTCAGTATAACTTATACTGTAGTTTAGTAAATGTGCAAAAATGCAACTCAACTATTACATTAACCCATCATTTTATTAAATATCTAATATGTAGAAAATCGAAGAAAGTTTGAAATTTTATATTTTAAAAAGAAAAATGCCTGTAATTGTCTATAAGAAAATGAGTCTCAAAACAATTTTCATCTAATTTAATACTATGTCCGAAACAATTCTTTTTTAAGTTTGACTCAATTTAATTTGAATTGAATATAATTTTTTGAATTTAATTAATATAACTTTATTCAGTTTTACTGCAAATTTCAAAGTCTTTTCGATTTTCTAAACGTTAATAAAATATAAGATAAATTCATTTGAAATATTTTAGATTTATGTTAAAATTTTGAGAATTTTTATCAATTTGTAAGAACTTGTATTTTATGAGTGATTCACATTTTCAATAAAGTCTACTTTATTGGCAAATACTTTCCTAAACTTATTAATCTTTTAATTGTTTTTTACGTTGAACTCCTTTTCTCTTATGGACATATTCATTGCGATCAAAGCCATTGTAAGCTCTGTTTAAATAGCTTTCAGTTGAAGTCTTCATTAGGTCCTCAAGACTGGGCGCCTCTGTTTGCTTCCTGTACTCAATTCTTGATTCAATGACATCATCAATATCTTTAAACTCTTTTTCGAGTTCAGTTTCGTCATCAATTCCTTCGCCATTCTCTTCATAATCATGTGCTTTTGCTGTGTCTGAGACTATAGGGAATTGAGTGGTTGTGGTTGTAGTAGTTTTTGAGATATCAGGAAATACATTATTTATTTGTAGTTCAACACTTTGAGTGTATGCCTTTGGTTCGTATGCGCACACCTTGTGTTCAAATTAATAAGTTATTAAATTATTGATTAATTAAACGAATACCTGCAATAAAGTACACACCGTATATACTCCTCCTTTGGTTTCCTCTATATTCTCCACTTGAGCGCATCCTATATTCTGTGTAGACTTCCAAACAAGTTGAGAAAAGTGTCTGATTGTGCCGTTATATGCTTTTCTTAAGTTCCAATCATAGTTATGCATCTCTTCATACCATTTATCGATTGGTGTTTTACAACTTATAGAAGTAGAATCACTTGTATTACTCGTATTACTAGATTTACCCCAATGTATATTTTCTCCAAACTTTTGCAAACGAACGTGACGAAAAAATCTGAAACCTTTCTCTGCCATATCTTTTGCACGTGCTCTCGAGTACTGAAATATCTATAGTAAAGAGTAATAAAATTGATTGTAAAGAATTTATGAGAATTATTAAAATTAGTTTTACTTCGTCGTTGATTGACAAGGGAATCACTCCGTGAGTAATTCTTATTTTGTTGTGTTCATCGATGCACTCCTGAAGCCATTTGCCATTTGTTAGTTCTTTTGTCTTAAACCTATGCTTCGTAAGCATATTATCACAATCTTCAACAGATACCACATTTTTAGAATAGTTTCGGAGTACATTCCCGGCGGGATAATAATTACAGACAGTGAATACACCACCGATTGGACCCATTCCTGCGATTGACGCGCAGCCGATTTTTTGTGTTGAGTTCCACACAAGTTGAGTGAAATGTTGGGAATAAGTCTTAACACTTCGATGTCTTTTCCAATTGTAATTACGTTTTTGATTATGCCAGAGCTTAACAATAGCTTTGCACGAAAGTCCACTTGAATTTTTCTCTTTATGCCAATTAATGTTTTCTCCAAATGGAAAGTTTTTTGGATGAGCGAAGTTTTTGCCGTCTTTTTTGGCCATTTCTGTTGCTCTTCGAGTCGCAAAAGTTCTTAGCTTTTGTTAAAAAAAACCATTAAAGCATTTATTTTACTTAAACTTTAATAACTATCGCATTTGTACTCTTTCTTACTTTTGGACTGAATTTGAGTTCTGAAGAACAGTGTTTTTCTCTAAACTTATTATGAGTTAGCAAACAATCCAATTGAAATTCATTATTTGTTAAATCTATTGCATCGAATTGAGCTTTTATTGTAATCTTCTTAAAGTGTAATAAAATTAAGAAATAAAATACACAACTATTGGCCATTATTATAATTAATTAATTGATGCGTTCAAGAGAATCAACAATTTTTATAGAGAGAAGTCAGTGATATCTCGCATAATATTTATTACAAACTTATAATAATTATTAAGTAAGTGATGGGTTTTGTTGCATTATTGAGATGGTGTAATTGGAGTGATTATTAGATCGTTGATAGTCTCAAATTAATGATAGTTCTCATTTTGTACTTTGAATGAATGTGATATCTGTTAATTTAATAACTTATTACCAGAGTCTCTATTTTTCGGATTCTCTATTCTTCTTTCGGTCGGAATTTAGGACTTAAAATAAGGATATTTCAGATAATTTTTCGAAATAAAAATTTTAATTTTATTGAATAAGATTCAATGATTACATGTTTTAAACTTAGAACTTTTCAAATTTTTTTGAAGCAAAAAAATTATATAAAAATTTTTTAAGCTAAAATAATTTTGGTAAAATTTGTTTAACAAAAATGCTGAATTTTTAAACCCCCTGAAAATTTGAGAATGTTTTTAATAAAATACTAACATTTTGGAGAATTTCGGAAAGGGTGAGAGTGGCGCTATGGCTTCGTTCTCGGATCGAAGGGTGCGAGTTCGAACCCTAGGCGGTGCCATTTCTTCTGCTATATGTTGGCCACATATTCAGTGTTTTTTAACATCCTTATGGCCCGACGCGTTTTCCCACACGCCGACACAGGTTCTACCTGTAAAAATTTCACTGGTTTAACAGGGGCTTCTGTGAGATCTCCTCTCATTAGGAAATTGGCTGAAGAAAGCGTAAGCAAACGTAAAAAGTTAGAATAAATTGTTATATTTTAGAATTTTTTGGATCATAATATAGACCCATTTCATGATAGAACTCATTTTACTTTTTCGGAAAGATTGAAGGAATAGAAAAAATTTTGTATTTCCTAATTAGTTATCTCTGATAATCACTAATTTGACAATTTATTAGTCAAGTCGTCAAATAAGTCAACTTTTTTTTGCAATAGTAATGTTTAACTATATAATGAATATAATTGTCTGCAACTAATTTCAACATTTTAATTGAGATTTTGCTTAAAAAATACAAATATTTTAGTAAATTTCAGAAAAAATCATAAATTTCACAAAATTCGGAAATTATTCAAAAAATACTCATTTTTCGGAATTTCGGAACATAAACATAGGCTTATTTTACTCCTTATTTCATGATCGGTACTAATTTGACATTTGCTAAAAAGTAGAGGCTCTGCTTTATTACATTCAAAATAACTTTTCGCAGTTTTTCTTTAAATCATTACTTTTCATCAAATGTCTCGAATTAATGTTAATAATAATCTAAAAGTTATTTCTATGATTTATAATAGTTTTAAGAAATTACGTTTCTTATGGTTCTTATAAAGCAGTGAATAAATAAAACTTTAATTTAATTAATTTAAAAATGAAAATATCAAGTTTTTTATTAATTTTGAATTAGATATGACTAAAAATGTGATGATTCACATAATTAATATGACACTGTGCTAACATTAACACTAATCTCCTATATTTTCTAATATACAGTCCAATCGAGCCCTCGAAACCCTAACTCGTACGGGTCGGGGTTTAATACTAAATATAAATAAAACCCGTCAACCCGTATGAACCCGTTTTATGCTTTAAAGCGTGCTATAAGGCAGTGGTTCCCGAACTTTTTTGGCCTTTTTGCTAATCAAAAATATTTGGGGGACCGCAAAAAATGATGTGCTATATTATGACATATTATGCTTAAAATTTTATAATTTTTGTTCCTTATGCTCACAATTAAAGCTTAGATTCTTAAAAGGAGTTTTAATAACATTTTTAATAATTAAATATTTTTAAAGAAAATGAGTGATTATAAAGAAAGTGAATCAGAAATTCAATTGATTTTCTAAAATTATTACATTTTTAGGGGTCAACGGGTTAGGGTAGAGTCGGGTCAGGATTTGCCTTATCCGAGTCGAGCCAACTTCAAAATTTTTCAACTTTTGGACTCTACTATTGTCTCGTTTGTAAGGCTAACACCGCTAACACTATTGCGCAATGTTGTGCAGCAGACACTGTAAACATTAATTCCATAAATAACTTGAGCCTCATCTAATTTGGGCTCATTTGCGAGCACTTCTTTGATTGTGACAAAGCCAAGGTCCGTAGCATTAGTGCAGACTCGCACCTAAATATTTGGAACTCTTCTCAAACTTGTAATCATTTATTATTGTAATAAAGCAGTAATTCTTTGATAAATTGGTGTTTAGTTCATAATTATGTTTAAATTCTGTGTTTCTTAAAGTTTGAAAAGAGAATAATTGATATAATGAGTACAGTATTGCCATCTTTTAATTGGAAGACCATTTCGTGCAAAGTTTTCAACACTGAAAGTGGAATAAAAACATAAAAACAGTTAAAATTAAATTCAATTATTTTTGTGATTAATTAAATAGAATTGAAGATAAGTTTTATTGGATTTAATAACATATGCATTAATGGGGGTATTAATGAGTCAATTGATTGCACACAACACATAAAACTATATGTTTGTAATGATTTGTTTAGAAAATAGGTTTACAAATCTCGGCTAATCTCGAAAATGTCACTAATTTGACACCACTTGGAGATCACTTTCGCTGGTATTTAAAGGTATTTTCTCTTTAATTCCCTTCAGATTTCATTTCATTTCATTTTTGTAAAAAACGTTAAACTCTTCGCAGTTTAAGTGCACTAATTGTGGAGAAGAGACCGACAAATGGGTGTATCTGTGTCTTGAAGTATGTATTGTTTCACTCAATCATATCATTCAATTGTTTAGACTTTACTTTCATTTAGTTTTTCAATAAATCAAAACTCAGATCAAGTTTTGAACGTTTGTTAAACTATTAGTTTTTTATGTACGGGTCAGGCAATTGACACGTGAGGTGATTCCCGACGGTTCTACGAAAAAACGTCGCATATATTTTATGAATTAAAAACTAACCTAACCAACCCTAACCTAACCTAACATAATATAATCTAACCAAATATAACCTAAACCTAATTTGTGAATATATGATTAACGTATTGCTGCGTTTTTTGTTTGTTTTTCTGTGCGATGTTTTTTCGTGCGATGTTTTGTTTGCGACGTTTTTTCGCGATACCGATTCCCGACACCCCAAGTGTCATACGTGTCATATATCGTTGGATTCATTTTATTGAGTAATTTGATACCAGACTTGACCAGAACTGGTCAACATTCGGTCAAATTCCGGGAAACTTAACTAAGACGGAGTGCACTTCGCGAATATGGACAATTGGTTCGGGTTGGATGTGGTGAAGTGTGGTATCAGATTACACAACCAGATGATCTGAATCTAACTATGCATCACACTTGGGGTGGAGTTTCGGGAACCACTCGTGTGTGAATTGCTCAATTAACCCTTAGTCCACACTTTTCTAGACTTAATCCTATTATAGTTTTGATTGCATTTCAGGAAACATTTCCAATAAAGGGAAGTAGAGGTGAAGCAAATCTTGTGACCAAATGCAAAATGTGTGGCAGAGAGTGTTCTGTCGGTAAATATACTTAACTTATATAACTTATAATAGAAGGGATGTTCGCTATTATATTCAGTTAGATTTAAAACTTAAAGTTAGTAACAAATGAAAGCCACTGAATGAAGGGTTGTTGTAAAACACCCGAAACGCTAGCATTTGGCGACTGTAAAGTCATAAACATAAAAAACTTTAAAAATCGTGAAAAAAGTGAAATTAATTATAATTATTTGAATTAGAAAAGTAATTCTCAATTTGTTTCCCCTTTTGGTTCAAGTCTTAACATTGAATACTTATTCATTTTGATAAGTTTTAGTTACAGTATTAATATTTGTAGTAATTATGATAAGGTACAGGTCTACTAAACTCTAAAATGTGGACATATACAGAATCTATATTTATATCTCTGTAATACAGTCTGTATATATGTAAATCAAAAAAATTTAAAGATATGTTTGTAAAATACAGAATAATTTAATTAAAGCCACACAACAGATACATTTCTGTGATAACGGAGGACCACGCGTTTGAAAGCGCTGCCGTACAGTATTAGACCATTCTTATAGTTAACTTATAGCTCAGTTTTTCTATTTATTCAGAGATTATAAGAGAGATTATTTCGAAATACACCAGCGATGACTCGAATACTTTTAAAACAATAGTTGGATTTGACTGTCGAGGTCTCGAACCCATTGATTTTTCACCCCGTATTGGATTTGTTTGTGAAGGTATCGAAAGTCAATATAAGTTTAATGACGTAAATCTCTCGGAGAAAGAATGGGTTGATTACGACGAAAAGGCAAACCTTTCTGTTGGTGTTTATGATCTTCAATATAAATTTGTAAATATTAAATAAATTTATGTTATGTTCTAAACATATGTTTCAGATCAGTCATCAACAAAATTTATTTGTTTTATACCACTGTTTATAAAAGACTAATATTGAAAAAATTGTAATTAAAACATAATTTTTATTTATAAGACAAAAAAAGTAAACTATTGTTGCATTGATTCTATTTGTGTAGATTTGTTGTCTAATCCACAAAAAAAGTACTAGAAGTGTCTGACTTGGGCTGAACAATCTTTAGAGTCTGAGAAGTTAAACATAAGATTTGTAAAAATTTTGTTTTGTAAAGTTCTGTACGAAAGTGATTAATCATTGAATTATCTCAATTATAAAGTAACTGAACCTGTGCTACAAATATAGCCAAAATCGCTGACAGAAAACCAAAATTTTATAATTCTAATAATCGTTGATTTGTGTTTTGTTTTATTCATTTTAATGTCCATTTTTTGTAACATTTAATTTATAAGCAAAGGCTTGAAAATTGTA
Source organism: Nanhermannia elegantula (assembly GCA_034699485.1). Taxonomy (NCBI): domain Eukaryota; kingdom Metazoa; phylum Arthropoda; class Arachnida; order Sarcoptiformes; family Nanhermanniidae; genus Nanhermannia; species Nanhermannia elegantula. Next base: position 10,093 of record JAQGCH010000835.1, on the reverse strand, counting down.
ACTTAACATTTTCGCACCTAAAGGCTAGTCTATGGAAAATCTTCTTATAAAGGGCATAAGTGCACACTCGAAGGCTTTTTCAAAATACTCATAACCTTGAATAGAAGTTAACATTAAACAACTTTAAAAAATACAGTATTGAAACAATTTTGAAGTTGTTTAAAAAGTAGGCTTTCATGCATTGAAACAAAGCAACATTTATTTGTTGTGATTAAATGTTCATTTGTAACTCTGTACTAGAGAACGAAAACTCACTTTCACTTTCGCGAAATGAAAGTGAATCTGAAGCGAAAATGAGTTAAAATGTCCATATTTTGGGCTTTCATTCTTTCATTTTAAATTGTTTATTCTTTAGATCAAAAATAGCGCAAATTTATAAATCCATTCAATTTTCAAATATTTCTCATCATTAAATGAAATGACTTATAAAAAATGTTATGAAATTCAGTTTTTTAAATACTGTAAAAACCGAAAGTGAAATATGAAAAATTTCGTGAAAATGAAACGAAAGCGAAAGTAAAAGCTGTGAAAGTGAAATGAAAGTGAGTCAAAAATCGCAAACTTTCGTTCTCTACTCTGTACCTAATAGTCGTAATAATAAAGCATAAGAAAGGGTTTTTCAATTGAACATTAAGTATTCATATACTGTTCAGTGTACAGTTCAATACATTATGTCTATTATAGAACGAAAATATTTGAAAATATATAAATTTAGTTGAAATATGAGAAGAATTGCAACCATTATTGAAACTAAACGATAATTTAATTAAAATAATTGTTGAAATGACATTATATACATTAGAGTATATATTTTATCATTTTATTTCCCTATTTCAAATTCATATTAAAGGACACAATGTTTTCATGAAATTTATTATATTTTTATTTTAATATTTATTTAATAAATATAATTATGAAAACATGACATTCAAATTATCTTAAATAATGTTTTCTTATACGATATAATACTTTATGAATTCATTTTATTGATTTCAATAATTAAGTTATAAATAATTTGAAGTTATCTTAAAATTTGAAATCATTTCCATTTATTGTCTGAAATTATAAAATATAAGTTAAGTTCCATTTTAAAAAATTAATTTTAAAATAATTTTTGAATTTACTATTTAAATGAAAATCGAATGAATTTATGAATAGATAAAAACTTTGAATGGAAACTGTACTGAACTGTACTTATTTAGACAGATGTTTGGGTCGGCATTTTCTGAACAAATAGTTCAAATCGAGCTCATTATAAGAACTCGAATCCAGAAACGTTTGAATAACTTTTTCCAATTTTTTATAAAGTGGGCCAAACTTTGCTTTTAAGAGCTTTCCTTCGTCTAAATTGATAAAAATGGTGTTCAATTAAATAAATGAATACTCATTTATTTGCAAATAAAAGGTTAAATGACATACTCTTTTCAGCATCAGATGTGAATTGTTTTAGAGCCGGATCTAAATGAAGCAAATGTTTGAAAAAAGTCAACTGATGATTGAGTTGGGCTTCAGTTATCTGTTAATCAAGTTTTAGTTTAGTTATAATTGACTTAAAATAAGGAAAGTTAATATCAAGTAATATATTAGTGGTTTTGATTTGTTTGACTTACGTCTGGAACAAGATTTCCTGATTTGCATTTAGGACATTGCGGTCCCTGTTTTGATAAATGTCCCGTAAAATATCGTGTTTTATGAGAACACATTTGATCGTCACATGTCATCCACTTTTGATAGAACTCTTCAATCAATTTATTGATGATATGACGCAATTGGACTTCAAATTTAAAAGACATTAGTTCATTGAACTCAACGTTACAATGAGAACATCGGGCAAAAGTTAATTCCAATTTTTGTTTATTTAAAGCATTCTTTTGATCCGTTAAGTGTTGAGTTTCATGTTTTTTGAAGACTTTTTTTATTTCTATTGGTTTGTTACAGTTCTCATTAATACAATTCAATACTAAAGGCTTACATAAATCATATTTATGTTCTCCTCTTTCATAAACCGATTCCATTTCAAGAGAACGATTAGTATTCGCCCTAACATTAGACTCAATTCCTAAAAATTCTGCCAAAATGTGTGAGTCCGTGCCATCAATAGGATCGCAAAGTCGGGACACAACCGGATGTAACTGTTGGCTCAGATAGTATTTGACGTCCAGTTTCAACCCCTTATTATCTTTGAGTTCATCGCAATGGTATGCCCTTTGAGTGGCCGGAAGATTAGTGCCGTCTTCGCAGATAACATACGCAACAGTATCACCGCTTCGAAGTTTCTTTGTCTTATTTGAATCATTATATCTGAGCGCAACACTCACGTGACTCAAACCTTTCTTGTCGGGATAGTCCTCAGGGTTTTTGGTGAGAGCTTTACTTATGACAAACTCTTCAACAGGCAGTTCTTCGTTTTTGATTGAATTCGAAAGTTCTTTCAAATAGTTGTGTATGTTATCGACTATTAGTTCACTTGATTTGTCAATAGAGAGAATCTCATCGAGAATACGTTCTCCGGCTTTCTTCGCGAGTATAGACCAATCGCGCCGTACGATATCTAAACCTTTAACTTCTTTGGTAAAACTGAGTTCTCCAGTATTAGACTTTTGAACGGTGAGCGCCGCGTATTTCTTCTTTTTGAGCAAAAGCATTGATCGAAAGACTCCATCGATTTCTATTTCCAATAATCTGTATAAGCGATTGACTTCACTCTGAACTTTACTGCCAATACCCTTCACGTCATCAAAGTTTGTACAGTTTGTTAATATCATAATAGAATCCGTGTCGCCATATATTACTTCGAGTCCTATTTTTTCGACCAATTGTTTGGTGTCCATCAAAATCTTTCTTCCCTGGTGTGTAACCAAAGCCGCGAGTGGTTTGGCGTAAAATCTCGAGTAAGAAAATCCAAGACATCCGTACATACTATTAGCTGTCAATTTCAATGCTTTCTGTTTGATATCATACTGTTGTTTGAGATCTTGAGACAGCTCTGGATTACACATAAGTTTCTTAACTTCACGCCGACTCTCAACGAGCTTTTTTATCTCATTCGGTAAAATACCTTCAGACAAACCAGAATCGGGTAAATCCGGTATAAACTCTTCATTGCTATCTATTTCATCATCTTTTGGCACATTTCTCGATACAGTAGTAAAACAAATATTAAACTCTTGAATGATTGACGGATACAATGAGTTAAAATCCATTAATAATATAAATTTATCATAAAAGCCAACTTTGGGCTCGAGAACAAGTCCTCCAGTATAAGCAGACTTTCGTTGACGAGAAGCCGAGTTAGGCTTACGTGAAGGCATCTCACCGTTGAAGTCATTTTCGTTAGTTTCCAGTTTATTACTAATGAAGACTTTGTCGGGACAAATGAAGCCCTTCTCGTGAAACGCGTGAAGTAATAGGTATTCGTTTCTTTCAGATCGACCGCCAAGTAATGTGCGTGAAAGCAGATTCCCAGCAATGTTAGTGATCTGTCGCGCCAAAGGTAATACGCTGAGCTCATACATAATGCTAAGTATAAGATCATTGTCTTTCATAAACAAGTCTATGAGACGCAAAAGTTGCTTCGATGATGAAAAATAAGTCGGCAAAAGCTGTTGTTCAACTTCAAAACGCGATTTTCTCAGTATTTGTGTCGCCAATTGACTCAAATCATAACTTTTGGCTCGAATTAATTCTTTGCTTGAAATCTTTATGTCGCATAAAAGTCTACCGCAAAGTCCATTCTTATCCTTTGCTTTATTAGGAATTCCAGACCTCTTAAGTCGACCCAATTTAGACCATGACATCGATATCTTGTAGTGGGCGAATCGGGACAATAATAAGTCATAATCAAAATGATAAATATCATGACCAACAATGATATCAGGATCTAATTGATGCAGTTTTGCCATAAAAAAATTTAAAAGTTCTCTCTCAGAACTCAACGGTTCCACTTTTGTTTTGTTATAGTTTTTAAGTGACATTTTCGGTGTGAAATCATAAGGAAGAGCAACACCACAATTGTTTGATGGCTTTGTTATGACACAAAAATGTGAATCATATTTGGATTTAATGTTAGTCTTATCAAAATTGAACGAACTGTTAACCAAACACGAGATGCCTATGATTTCGTTCAATTTGCTGTTTGGGTTCAAAAAAGTTTTTATGTTAAGCGATACTAATGTGAAATCTGGAGAAGGCTTTTGTTCGGAGTCAACTTTGATTTGAGCGTCCGCTTTATTAACCATTAATTCCATTTTACACCAACTGAGGGGTGGGTCTGATATTTCTGGATTCTTAATACTCAGCCATTGCGGGCCAATCAGTTTCAAGTCTAACATCAAGTTTTCCAAACCTGATGTATTGGATCCGAATATGTGCCGAAATGTATTGCCAGACGTGAGCTCAGACGGAAGTGCGGAATAATTTGCTGAATACAGAACTTCTAGATATTCAGCCTCTGGAGGAATATCTTGATTATCAAATGCATACTTTTTAGTAACTTTTCTTGATCTGAATTCTGTTATTTTAAAACGCTTTGCGATGTCATTGAATTCATTGTAAACGTCTTGAAACGTGACTTTTCTTTTGCTATCGTTGAGAAAGGAATCTCTCGGTAATAAATATATACGCCGTTCAATATTTTTAACTAAAACACAACAACTGACGTATCGCTTCATTTCTTTGATCCAAACTTTGCCAAACAGATAGACAACACTCGGGTTTTTGAAGTAATCGATGTAAGCGTCGAACCAATAGAATTGTATCATTTTGTTGTTGTTGTTATCGATTTCAAACGGAACCTCTTTTGGCAAAATTGCCGGAATAGGAATCGATTGGATTTCGTTATTATTATTGGACGCAAACCACTCACTCTCTGGCGAATCACTTTTTAGTTCTTCTTTTATATTGCAATCAGTTATGGTCTCAACTTTTTTATCATTTGACACATGAATCAAATGTTTTGAATCAATTTCATCCAAGTTATAGTCATCCAAATCGAGAATATCGTCGAAATTGAATTGTTCTTCAGCTGACGAAAGAGACCTCTTCTTCAGAGGCCTATTATTGGAACCATTGGTTAAACGCTTACCAGAAAGTGTTTGAATACTTTTTCTCATTAAGCCATTAGAATTGACTGCAAAAGGATTTTCTGGATTCAGAGTCTTTTTCATGAGTTTTAAAGGCTTTGGTGTTGAGGTACTGGTCATGAGTTTGGGGATGAGTTGTGCTTTGGATGGCTTGCAATCAATTGATTCCATGATTGCGTCCAACTCTTGCTCATCAATCGTCACCTCTTTGAGTGCTTTCAACGATTTATGGCTTTTGTTTGAGTCCAAACACTTCATAAACATGTCTCTAATGTCTGAACGCTTTCTACTCTTCTGTTCCTCAGGTTCACAACTAATTAACGAACGTTTTCTCGGATTCTTCTTATTCTTCTCCGAATTATTTTTATTATAAGAGTTATTAAGTTGTGAGTCATTGTCATCGAACTCGTCATCAAATATTTCGCGTCCATTATCCGCATAATCACCACATCCGTCGTCAACAATCCAGTCCTCTCTTTGTCTTTTAGAGACTAATTCACAATATTCCTGTTCATCCACTTCTTCGTAGACATCATTTTCATCTTCTAATTCATATTTGTTTTTTGCGCCCTTAAGACCCCTCAGTTTGTCCAAAGCGGACAACTTTCGGGACAATTGTTTACTCGCTTGACGTCTATTACGACTCATTACTAAACAATTAAATTAAAAATATATTTTTATATTTATATTAAGTTATCATAACATTCATTGCAATCAAAACTAAACTTTAAATACCTGTAGTTTTTTCACTCATTTTGTAATTAACATCAAATTGAGTTTAATTTAAGTTAAATTAAAAACAATTAAAAATATAAAATGAGATTAAAATAGAAATCAATGAATGATAAGTGAATTGCAATCAAATCAAACAAAAGTCTGACTTTTTTGCGATTCTATTGAACTTGTATTGTAAATAAAGCGCCAAACAGTATACAAACACAACAACCAATCAAAATAGTTTTGGGAAATGTTTTTCGCGCAAAAAGTTTTATAAAGTTTTCCCACAAATTAAACCAAAGAAGTATTGTGTGTCTCATTACTAGAAGTTGTCTTCACTGTAGAGTACGTTTTGCACTAAAACGTAACCATTATTTCACTTAATAAAGCATTACTTTATGTTATGTTTTAATTGTTTTAATAATTAGTGTTAATTCTGTTGCAAAGAACGGGACACAAGCAGAACAAAAGTTATAATTTGGAAACAACACAAACAACACTACTTTTAATGCAATACAAGCCTCACAGTGAAGACAACATCTAATAGTGAGAAACAAGCCTCGAATGACCCGCAGATGTGTTTCTAATCTAAAGGCTTTATAGACTGTGCTCTCTATGAGATAATATGTTATTCAATACAAAGTTGAGCTTCATTTCAACTCTAACTAAAAGGCATTGTTCGCAAACTTATTACAACTCAAATAACTTAACAGAACATAAGTTTAAGTTTTATAAAAGTGAATGTAATCTGTATTTAACTTCTATAATTAATTTATTATTTGATAATTAAATACAAGAAGTAGTTATTTGTTGGTTAATTGATTAATTGAATGAGTACTTCATATGATTTATTAATAGAAATGAAATGATAGAAAAACACATAAATTATTATATAAAATAAAGTAACGTAATAGTGATTGACGTCATACACATTGACACACATAATGATAGAATCGTTGAACTGATAACCCTATGGTCTTATCGTAAGAATCCCTGAACTTTGTCATAACTAACAGAAGAACTGAATCAACGGCTTTTGAATATTTTTGCATTGAGAGTAATGATGGCATCGAAAACAGTTGAGCTGAATAATGGTCGACAGTTGCCACTGTTGGGTTTGGGCACTTGGAAGTCAGCCCCCGGTCAGGTGTACGATGCGGTGAAAGCGGCCATAAATGCCGGCTATAGGCATATCGACTGCGCTTACGTTTATGGAAATGAAGAGGAAGTGGGAAAAGCTCTGACTGAAGTGATAAATGAGGGTCGAGTCAAACGAGAAGAGCTGTTCATTACAAGCAAATTGTGGAACACTTACCATAAAAGAGAAAGAGTCGAGATCTGTCTTAATAAGTCTCTTAAGGCTTTAGGACTCGAATATTTGGACTTATATTTAATGCATTGGCCGCTCGGCTACGCGGAGGGCGACGAATCATTTCCTAAGAATGCCAACGGAGAGGTTCTCATCAGTGATGTTGACTTTCTTGAAGCCTATTTAGGAATGGAAGATATGGTCAATAAGGGAAAGGTTAAGTCTATCGGTGTTTCAAATTTCAATTCTCAACAAATCGATCGCATCATCAAAGAAGCGAACATAAAACCAGCTGTTAATCAAGTTTGTTGTTTATCTCATTTGCTCTTTTGCTGTACTGTTCTTTCAGTTTTATAACGCTTTCAACCAATTACAGGTTGAATGTCATCCGTACCTAAATCAGAAGCGATTGATTGACTTCTGTCGCCAACGAAACATTGTCTTAACAGGTATTAAATGCTGACAAACGAGACAAAAGACATGATAACAAATATTTATTGTTATTATAATAGCGTACAGTCCGTTGGGTTCACCGGACAGGCCGTGGGCAAAGCCGGGAGAGGCCACTCTTCTCGATGAGCCCAAAATCAAAGAGATCGCAAAGAAACACAACAAAAGCAGTGCTCAAGTGCTGATTCGCTTTCAAGTACAGCGCGGGGTATCTGTTATTCCTAAAAGTGTTACGAAAGAAAGAATTATCGCTAATATCGATGTTTTTGACTTCGAATTAACGCCCGAAGAATTGGCTACTATTGAAAGCTTCGATCGCGGAAGTGAGGGTCGATTTCTTCACTTACAATGGAACGGACCTATTGTTGTCGGACATAAATACTATCCCTTTAATATTCCTTTTTAAGTGAGGCTTTAAATGAGCCCAAAATCTAAATTTCCCTAAGCTTTCTATTTTGATAAATTGTTTCATAATTAATAATCAGCTTAATATTGAGCGTTGTATTCAATATTTTCTAAATTTTATAATCATTATTGGGTTTATATATGATCACAAATAAAGTGGTGAATAAGTTATAGAGATTTGAAAGTAAGTTTCAAAAATCGTAAGTTTCTTGTGATAACAATTATCATAAAGTTATCAAAAGTATAGATAAAATGTTATATACAGTAATATAATATTGATATTTATTTTGAGTGTTTGTACTTTGTATTATCGCTGATCTAATTAGAGTACTGTTTCTTGAAGTATAAGAATGAGCACAGTTCTGATATAGCAGTACTTGTACTTTTTGCACTGAACAGTAGAATCTAAAATAGAGTAAATTAATACTCACTGATAGCACAGAACAAGTACTAAGTTATTTACTGACGAATAAGAGATAACATTTTTCGAAGGCTTCGAAGGAAAACCGTCAAAATTCTGACACAATCAGAATCTAATTCTATGTTTAATTAAAGCATTTATGAGATTAAACATTAGGGTTATAAATATTCAATTTAAATGATTACTGATTACAACTGTAACAATATATATATTTAAAGGAATTAACAAATCATCAAAAGTAGAGTTCAAATTTGTTTTAAAAATTTTCAAAATTTCGGAAAATATTTTATATGAGCGAAAAAATTATTATATAACTTGAGTCGCTCTTTATTTTGTTGAGAATTGTGATTCCGGCATAACTTGAAACCTGTCCCACTGTTTGTAAGATATTTGGTTTTTCCTATAATTTTAAGAAATTAAAGCTTATCTCTTAGTAAAGTATATCTATTCTTCTCTCGGCGCCAACTTCTTCGACACTGAATCAGCCACTGGTGTCAACTATAATAATAAATTATTATTAAACAATTTCACACTTTTTGATACTTTTAGAAAAACAATAATAAATTAATGGATTTTAGTTTATGGTGTATTTTATAAAATATATTTAGTAAGTATTTTTCGGCAATTAAAACCCCTCCATTCCACAGGTAATCAGTGACAAAAAGAGCTAAATTCGGTAATTATTCGATATTTATTTTTCAAAAGAAATACAAATGGTATATAAAAATAGACTTAAATTATGATTATTTAAAGCATAAGTTCCCAAACTTTTTGACCTCACGAATCAAATTGAGCCTTAAGAAAGTCTCACGGATCTGCACTTTTTATTTTACATTAATGTCAAGGAAGGGCTTATTTTTACGGTCCGACAGTTCATTACACCGACAATTATTGAAATAACATTACGCAAACTTTTTAAGTCGGAATTAAGTGAAATTAGATCAATATGTATATAAATTAGACCGAGAGTGCCGAATATCAAAAAGATTTTTGTGTAAAATAATTCATTTTTAAGTTATTTCAAAATTTTAAAAATTCAATTTTTGAAAAAGCAAAAAACTCAAAAATTGTTCTTTTTAGACAAAAATCTCTCTCACATTCGGAATCCTTTTGAATGTCTCGCGTATGGGCTCTGATCCGGAAAACCAAGTTTGGGATGCGTTCATTTAAAGGGATATATTCTTCATTTTTTAATTGTTTTTTTATAATAATTAGCTCTCAGTCAAAAACTCACTTTTTTCTGAGAAAATTTTTGAACAAATCTTTTTAGGAAATATATTTAAATTTCTTATGTTTAAGAATAAAACTTTTCTATGAGCTTATTTAAAAATAGACTTTTATTGAAATGGGGATAAAAGGGGACCAGAGTTAAACATTTTCACCATAATTTATACAGTACTTGGACTTTCAGGAAACTATTTGAGTAAACCCTAAATATGTGCCTTAATTTTCACTTTTACTTACAAGTTAGTCATATTTGTATAACATTTTATAAATGAATCATAAAAGTACAATGGGCTCAATTAAAGATTGTCCGTCATTAATCCGCAAAAATGCTCAAAGATCAGGGTTTGAGAACTAATTGAGTTTTGCATTGAGTTTATTGAGAAATATCATAAGTTCATAAAAAGTGAAACATTAACTCATATATAGCTTACTAATCAATGTTATCAAAAGGACAACTGCTTGACTCACAAAACTTATAAGTAT
>JAQGCH010000834.1:0-19203 GCA_034699485.1 Nanhermannia elegantula | reverse complement strand
ATCTATACATTCGAGTGAATTATTTCGACGTTTTTTCATCTTACATATGTATTTTTTAAGATATTTTTTTTACAGTGTTGGTATCTGTGATTTTTAGATCACAAAAAGATTGTCTTTATCCTCTTTTGAATTTGAATAAAATTTAAATTTTTTTAAAAGATTATTGATTTGATTTATGCTTAATATATTGATATAAATAGCAACAAAATGATTGATTTTTATTATTATGGAAGAAACGGAAAAATTTCTAAAAAATGTTGTCAACAAAATGATTTTATTAAAATAATGTATTAAAAACTGATGAATTTTTGAGAGTTCACTCTAAAAATAATAACTTGTGCAATCCATGATTTATTTTAAAACTCACAAATTAAACGTTTTAAAAAAACGTTTTCTTGAGCCAACTCGCTAATGAAAGAAGATCTCACCGAAGCGCATGTTAAACCAGTGAGATTTTTACATGTGGAACCTGTGTCGGCTGTGGGCAAACGCGTTTTGCCATAGGGGTGTTTAAAAAACACTGAATATGTGGCCAACATATAGCAGAGAAAATAGCCACACCTGGGATTCGAACTCAGACCCTTCGATCAGGAGTCGAAGCCATAGCGCGTTGCGCCACTCCTTCCCTCCTCTCTCGAACTCACAAATAATTTTTTCAAATATTTTATATCTAAATAAAAATATGAAAATAAAAGGGTTCTCATCTTGATATAAAATGAAATTAACACACATACAGTAGAGTACAGGTACAGTATATTCATTAATACCTGCATTAATATATCTGTAATCAATTCAGTGAATGAATGAATATTTCACTGAAATTGATTTTCATAACATTATCAGAAACAGCATAAAAGAGCCGAAATTAAAACAAACGTCACTAAAAGGCTTTCTTGAGAATCGAAACATGTTTTTGCTAAAATAATTCCTTTTAACATATAGTATCATAAGATACTGATCAGAGCCCCAGGGATTTTGCCACAAGCAATGTATGAGTATCTCTATATTTGCATTCAAGACGTAAATCTCTATTCTTTTTAGTTTTTATGGACCAAAAGGTTTTATATTTGCTTCGCATCAGTCTTTTAGATGAAATATACAGTAGTGCACAGTAATGATGAATTGTCTCGTGTTGAGCTCATCTAAAACGAAAATACGGCACATTTGTTTGTCATTTTAGAGCAGTTGCATAATTTAGAGCTCAAGATTTAACGAACCGTTTGTGTATCAAATATGCAAAAGTGCTTAAAATTTGTTATTGTTGTTTTGCTATCATATACTCAATATCAGCATATTATAAGAATATTCTTTCATAAATTATTTCATTTATTAAGAGAAATTTGAAAATTATCCAAAAAATATTTATTATAACATAAGATTGAACACACAATTTGTAGAATCAGGTTGTTTGAGATGAACTAATGAAGGCATTACATAATATAATACATATAATATTAATTGAAACTTATGATCGCAATTAATCATATTAAATAAATAAAACAATTATCATTATCTTGTAGTCATGAATTGATTATAATACTGTACTGTTTTCACTGTATTTACGATTATGATATAAATGAAAATAATCATTCTTTATATAAAGGCATTTGAAACATGGCAGCTATATTTTTCATCTCAAACATTTCCATATTTTAAATAATAATTTCACTTTTTGAAAAGGCTGTCATTCATTTTAAGGTATTGGTAATGAATTTATTAAACATTATGACGGCATTTATAAATTTTATTCTTAGAAAAATTTGATATTCAGTTTTAGAGTTTAAACAATAATTTTGGAATTTGAGAAAAGTTGAACAATTGAGTGAATGAGCTGCTAAGAGCTGGAAAAGCTTCAAATAACTGCATTTTACATCGTCTCAAAATTGAAGTTTTTTTATATGGTTTCAAGAGCATCACTATTATTTACAACTATTGCAATAACCTAAAGTTTATTTATAAGTACAGTACATAAGGTAGTAGTTTTTCGAGTAGAATTCAAAAATGGAGGCATTTTTCCAAACTTTTAGAGAAATTTTGCTTTAATATACAATAATGATAGAAAAATCGAATAAGCTCTTTGTTTTGAAAAAAATTCTATCATTTTCTAACTCTTCATCAAATTAACATTTCTAAAATGGAAAGTTCAAAATAAAATTTTATGTTAATTTAAGATATATTAATATTAAGATTATCATTATGCACTTACAGGGATCATTATGCATTATGCATCATTATGCATATATGCATATTCAATTAGGATATTAAGCACCACTCCTGAGCAATGGTCAAGCATTACATATATTGAAATAGACCTTTTTAATGCATTTTTAATGACGATTCTGAATCTGTTAACCCTTTGCTCTAACTATTCTAGTTTTTGCTCTATATCCGTAGCAATAAATATCTGTGATCCTGTGTTGTGCGGACAGTTTAATAGGGATGGGTTCCAAGAAGCTTTTCCACCATATTGAATTTTTATTAAATGAATAGTATTGTAAGCGAAAATGATTATCGAGTTTAAAACTTATTTATTTGGGAATGATTCCTACGTCAGTATTAATAGGGAACCCTGTTAAACTTGAAAATTAAAATATTTTATTTGAGTGCACGCATTTCTTGCTCAAACTGTACGTAACCGGTATCATAAAGAAGCTTGCAAAATAATCTTTACAATTATCGAGAATAATTCTATAAATATAATAATTTCTCAAATATTGGACAAACGTTTTTCTTCCATAGTAAAATTCATCTTAAGCTCAAAACATGAGACTATTTTAATCCTAATCTTTATAACACAATTTTGAATAAACAACAACATTATATTGTTTGGCATAACCCAAGTATTCAATATTTTGAAAGAAATACCCAAAAAAAGAAAATTTTTAGAAAGCCTTCAAATTGAGAAATTAAAATTAAAGAACTCTAAATTAATTAATAAGCAACAAAACTAAACAGTATTTTTCCAATAAATATCCACCTCTTCTTAAAAAACTTTCAAACAAACATCTACTTTACAAAAAGCCGGTTAACTTGAAAGTCGGCTTTTTGTTGATGAGCTCTATGTGAGAATTCAATAAAATTGAAACCATTTCCTATTTAATGAACTTTATTCAAACAAAATAAAATCCTATGCATACATTATATCACTGATAATAGAAATTTTAGTGAAAAAACTTTATAAATAAATTTAAAGTGAAGTTTCAATAAAAAGGTTTAACACTCTAACACTCAAGTAAATAGAATTTAGGCAAAACAAAATTAGACGTATCCAATCATTTTTTGCCTAGCTTAGTTTCCATTGATTAGAATTGAAAAATTATTATTCTTTTTATCTGAGAGAATTTAGATGCGTCATTTATCTACCTTGCGAGAAATTTGAACGCCGTCTCATTACAATGTTCTTCCCAACATATTCAAAAAAATTGTCATCAAAATCCATTCATTTTTACTAATATAAAACCCCAAAAAACCATTTCGGGAGTTTTGAAAACCACTGTACACAACTATATATTACAACACTAAACAAAAAGATTTCTAATAGACAAATAAGGTAGTGGTGCATCTATGACTGTAAGTGCTTTTAATTTTAAAAGTATGAAGAGGTGTACATTTGCATTACATTCTTTGAGTAAATCCATTCCATAAAACTAATTATTTTGTCGTTCGAATGATTGATAATTTGTTTTTCATTAGTCTTGGATAATGTCTTTGTGATCAATTATATTGACAATAGTATCCATTATTTTGAAGGTTCTATATTTAGATATTGTGTGAAACAAACCAATTGCTGTACTATTTCAATAATTAGATTTTTTAACCAAACCCATTGATTTTAATATTTTTTGGAATTAATTTTTCAAATTTTTCTTCAGGCAATTGGAAGAAAAATAATGTAAACCTGCAGTTTGTCTTGAAATTTATTCAAAATGAAAGCTCAAATAACGAATAATCTCAATTGTAAAACAAATTATTATAAAATCTAAAGCAGAAATTAATTAGTGCCTAAATTGAGGTTAGAATATGTATCTATATTCTTAAATTACTGGTATTATAATTACATAGCCACTTCACTTTAGGCATACAATTAATTATTTACGAAATAGCAAGTTCTCAGGTTTAAAAATGTTTTCTAATAACTAGTTTTTTTATTTAGTGATAAAATCGATTAGATTTACATATAATAGATATTACTAAAACGAAATTACTCGCAAACCAATTCTCATTTTAGACTATTTTAATCGCAACAAATGAATCAAATAATTAATATAACGGTATAACATTTTATATGCAACATACAGTCGTTTGAAAAACCTTTTTCATTGTTTTTAGCGATCCTACTCTTCTAAAAATTTTAATTAATTTTTTTTTTGAGTAAACTAGAGATCACGGAAAACTTTGTTATATTTATTCATTTATTATTAATATTTAGGATTATTTAACACTATAATTAAATCTTTAAACTTAAATAAAATCAAATAGAATGTGTCTGGCGCTTGTTATGTATTGCTATACGAAATGCTATATAGTCTGCAAATTTCTATTGATTGGAAACGAGGTATTTTCGTCTGATACTTTAGCAGTAAAAACCCCTAAACTGTAAGCAATAAACAAACAATAATTGTGACTTTTTTTAGAAATTTTAATGAAATAATGCGCCGCTATTTATGTAAGTTTTAGTTTATTTGCTTTGATTTTCAACATTACCCAAAAAACAGAAAATCTCGTTTCCAATTATTGAAAAGTTCCGGTGGTTATGTACAATGTGTTTCGCTCTTTGTGGGTAATTGTGTATTGTTTCGCTGGAGTAAAGTTTGCTTTCCTGTATAGCAGGTATGCATTGCACCACAACCTAACCCTTCATAAAGTTAAGTTTAGGTTAGGTATTAGTGCAATACATATCTGCTATACAGGAAAGCGCACTTTCAAAAGGTAAGAATAAGGTCGTCTATAGCAACGCTTTTCAAATTGGGGGCCCATTGGGGGCGTGGAATAAAAGAAATTAATATTAGCTTCTATGGAAAAAGACCATCGACGATTTAATTTTACATTGGAATTCTGTCTAAGGGGGCCACAGAGCAAAAAAGTTTGCAAACCTTTTATAGCCTTTAAACCAATTGTATTTGATTTCATTTTTAAAGAAAATTATGAAAATATAGATAACAAACACTTGTCAACTGTTGGATTGCTTTCTAAATAAATTTTAATAAAATTAACTTTCATTTAATAATAAATAGATGAAAGAATAACTTTAACTCAATTGTGAAGTCATGTGCTGTCAAATATCTTAATTAGAGTAAAAATTGAAGTTTTCAATGCGAATACGCTTTTCATGAACAAAAATATTAATTTCAGAAATTCGTAATCTTTGAACTTTTAATTTTTTGGGGACAATAAAGAAATAAAATATTTTAATTTATATAATAATAATATAATATAATTAAAAAAACATTGAGATCTAAAATGTCATTCATTTATTCCATAAAAGAGTACAAATCATTTAATCAATAAAATAGATTAATTTAATTTTTATGTACAATTAACGTTTTAAAGCGCCAAAAACTTTTGGGAGTACTCCAAAAACTCCTTGGAAGTTACGCCGGAGTTTTTGGACTTTATTATTGGGCGTCATACTCCTCACATTTTTACAAAAATTTTTATATCTCTCAAACTGTAACAGATAATGAGATTCGGGGTTTTCTATTATATCCCTATCGGTCTGATACACCTTTTAACGCAATGAAAACAGAGGGAAGTCCTATATATAGAGAATTATTTGAGATTTTCAAAAATATAAACTCCATGTTTGACTCCTTATGAGAATTTTTAAAAATATTTTGTTACGAAAACCCTTTTGTAAAAAAAATTGTCTTAGAAAAACGATAAGTTTTCTCGCTATTTTGTTTTTTTGGAAGACAATCAATTAAAAAAATTGTTGGAAAATTTTTTTTGAAACAATTTTTGCGGGAAAATTGATTTTGCCAAAAAATTGTCTCAGAAAACCGATGAGTTTTCCTTTGCCTCGATTTTCAGGATTTTCTTAAACTATTCCCATCGAGTATTTGACATTAGAAAATTCTGATTCTAGCGATAGATATCCAAAACGCGATAATAGTATTGATTTGAGTCTAAAAAATCGCTAAAACTATTGATTTGATTAAAATAAGTCCCCCTATTTTTGACATCCGAAATAATTCTTCCTTACAAATGACATGTCTTATATTTATAAAGCATAGAACTTACATGATTTGTACTAAAGTACAATCCATTGCAATATTAAAGGTATAACTTTTGCGATATATACTTTCACGTATAACAAGGCTTTCCATTGAGTTTATATTATATGTTTTACAGGTAAGTACATATCTTAAGGAAGATTTGTGCCTTTAATGAAGCAATGGATTATATTATTTCGGATATCAAAAGTAGGGGGACTTAATAATTGAACAATACATTTTGATGCGCTCATTGTATATTAATAGAAAGTATAAAAGTATTCATTATCTTATTAGATTTGATGACATTCCTTAAAGTAAAATTCATATAAATTGATCACATTTTGATCCGTAACGAGGCTACCTATTGAAGGCTTAAATATTCCCTTAATAAAATTCTACTTTCGTCAATATATTCATCATTAATGAATCGTTATATTAAATTTATTTAAAGACAAAACAAATAATTAGTGTTTTTCAAATTGACTGTTGGATTCACTTGAAAATCACTTTCTTAACTGTCTGGGCCCAGTCTGTGCCCACATTCTTAACAATTCCAATTAATTATTTGAAACTTTCATTTCTCGCTTTTGTAAAGTACAGTACTGTTAATAATAATTATTGTTTTACTACTGTATAAGTAGTTGTCATGTAATATCAGCATTGAGTGATTTCAATTCTCTCTATATTTTTTAATGTTGAAGACTATTTTGAGTCAATGTTGAAAATATCTTAGAAGTTGATTTTGTTTCAACATAGGATATGTTGAAACATTCAATCAATTAAAAGTTGAGTAAATTGTATAAATTAAATAAACACAAATTAATTGATTAGTGTTAAAGAATTTTTTATTTAGAATCAAGATTTGAATGCCTTAAAACAAATAATTATAAATATTTATATTGATTATTCAATAGACTGTATGATTTATTTATACGTATAGTATATTCATTAACAGAAAAATGCAGACAGAAGTATCACCAGAAGGTTATTTAAATCTGAAATTTACAATTCACTTATTTGTCTTATGGTTAGAACGACGGACTATCATAGTAAGCATCATCACTGATTCCAATGAAAACCATCTTTATGATGTGATTTTTAAAAATTTTCTTTTATTAAATCATATCAATAAATGTTTTATTAAAAAACTATTATTAAAAGAGCAAAATCAACACAAAATACCTGGCATTATATAAGCTGTTTCTGTATATACTGCATATTACATGACATAAAAGTTATGAAAATTTTTATTTATATATTGATAAAAAGCTGTTTTTAAAATATAATATTGACTTACTTGAAGAGAAGTACGATTATTCAAATATGATTTCTTTCAAATGAATATAATATATTATATTATTGATAGATCACAGTTCGCAACAGGTACTGAATTACGGTTACTTCCAGACTAATATAGCATTTATTAGGAGTTAGAATTTTGTGCTGAAAATGTTAAAAGATGTAGAATTGGAGTTTGCGCTCTTTTCTTCCCAGTTTTTATGCTAACTTAAGAATTAATAGATTAAGCTATGAATGTGTTCTATTAATTCTTAAGTAAGAATAAGTTGCATACATTGCGGACTTTTCCTAGAATTTGGAAATATATTTCATTTAAAAAAAATCAGCAGTTCATGTCTTATAGTTTTGCTTAAACAACTAGAAAATTATTTAGAATAGATTCTAAGGATAATTATGATTAGAGATGAGATTTTTAATTATTAAAAATACAGCACCTCAAAGGTTACAGTTCATATTTTTAATTTTTGTATGCAAACTAAATTCAACAAGAAGTACTTATTTCGAAAATATTTTAAGAGTTGGTAAATTAAAATATTCAACAAAATATATTCAAATACATAAATACTAGTGTTGGGTGAGTCCCAACTTTCTATTTTAGTTCCAGTCTTGAAGATTGAAAGATCACTAATAAATACTGGTCAATACATGTAAATATTTCGAGTATAAAACAAGTAATTAAACCTTTTTTCAGCTACGAATCTGAGCTCATAGAATTGAAAAAGGCTAATCAATTTTGAACATTAAGACTAAAATTTTCATCTGTTTTATGTAGATTTGCAAACGCAAAAGTGTAAATCAAAATTGACAGAGACTCGTGGTTTAATCTCTGGAGCACTTTCACCTTAAAATTATTACAGTTTTATTGTAATAAAAGGTTTTTTGATAAAAAATTTATTAAAACTTATTTTTTATTTATTGATGAAAATAGAGCACAAACTGTCAGTATTAATCTGTGAGTCTGTAGGGCCTCTTTCTCTTTAGCTAAAAATAATTTTAATAACTTATGTGTTGAGAAATGACAATTAATTGAGTAGTTCTTCAATATTGAAATTAATATCGTTTATTAATTCTCCAAAAGCTGATATTCTATTTGAATTATAGGAATCAAATCTTGTTTCAATGTTATTTATGTTAATAAAATTAAAAAATAAAAAGGGATGTGTTAATTAACCGGTTCCAAAGAAATTTTTACCGCAGCAACCTTATACTAAATCATGTTCAAAACAGTCATTTAAATTGGCGGAGTACAAGAAACCTATTAGTTATAGTTATATATTTATATACCAAGAAAATTCTAGTTAACCAAGAAAACTATTTATATACCGGTACTTATTTTCATAGCAAAGTAATTTTATAGTAACTGGTAGACAATACTCAATTCAATTTTAAGTTTGATGCGCTGCCTTAATAATGTTAAGTGATTTCAGATCAAACCAAAATACACTGTTCAATCATTTTTCCAATATTTTCGATTGTATTGATCAGAATTTATAAATTCTCATTTGCAAGCTCTGTATGAGTTTAACTATAATAGGCTGTAGAGATCGATTAATATAACTCTACGAAAAAGATTATACCAAAGTGTATAACTCGTACAATTTTTTATAGAAAATGATTGACGTTTAGATGTAGAAATTTGTTATAATTTGTATATTTGTATTATATATTTAACTTTATGTATTTTGTAATATATTGATTATGGAATAAAGTATGTATTTCTATGTATTACGTGATATTGTAGTCATTGTAACTTTACTAAAAATGAACATAGGCTAGCCTAGGCTCCAGACTCTAAGGTATTTGAGCCTAGGCTCAGGCTTAGGCTCGAGGTTCAAATAGTTGAGCCTGATGAGCCTGTACCCAAAATTTGACAGAATCCTGTGATAATGTGATATCTAATTTAAAAATTACATTTAATATGGATATAAATGCAAAAAAGTCAATCGCTTACGTAATTTTTGGGTTTTCTAATAAAGTTATAAATAAATTCCTGAATTCTTGAATAATTTTCTGAATCAGCAAAAAAATAACTAAAACAAGAATTCTTTGGAAGAAAAATATAAATTCTTTGAATAAGTGTAAAATGCGCCAACTTATAAGTAACTTGTGTAAAATATAAAGCACTACAGTAGAGTCACTCAAACAAAGTTATGTTCTTATAATCCCGGAAATTAGATAAGGGTTTGAGAACTAATTTCATTATTTAAATAAATGTTAGTTCTCTTATCAGTTTAAATAAAAATGATTAACAGTTATAAATGTCTCGTCCCTTAAAGTTTATACCTACGCATGATTGGACTTTCTTGGACTTTACACAACTTTGCTTTCTTTAACATTTTTAGTAAAATAAACTCTTGGAGAAAATTTTTGATTTTTTAAAATTTAAAGTTTAAATTTTTGAACTGCAAAAAAATAATTTTAAATAATTATATTTTCTACGGATTTGATATTATATCTTTGAAGAAATAGCTAAAGCAAATCAACAACAATAAAATTTTATAGCTTAACGATTACACAATTTGATAAGTTTTTGAATAAGCAGCTCCTCTAAAGATTATTAAATTCTATATTTAAACACATAATCTTTTATAAACTTATAGCCGATTTACGGCAATTAACAGCTTTTCTGTTTAAAATGTCTCTTCAGTGTTATTAATCAATACTTTTGAAACTTTTTCAAAATAGCAATAAAAGTTTATTTCTGTTAAATTCTAATTTCATGTCAATCACATCTTAAATGAGTTTCAAACAAGTTCTTTAAATAAAACTTAGTGTCAAACTTTCAATTTTCTAATACTTTTTAACTTTAATGAAATGTGAAAATGAAGTCTGAAATTAATCTCAGCGATGCTTTTGTGGAAATTCTTATTTTTGCTTTCGCTATCACATTAAGTGTCATACATAATAACACCTTTTAAATTAAATTCCTAATCAAATAATTTAACAAATTATTACATTATTTCTTATGAAATATTTAATTTGGTTAGTTTCGTCACTTTCTAGAATAAAACAAATTCCGTTTATTGAGATCTGATTCGAATAACTCAATGCTAACTCGTCAGCACAGGCTATGATTTTAGTAAAGATAAAGATCACGCAAATACTTGATGTACAAAAATGAGTTTATGTCCTTAGCATTCTTCTAATTCTAATAGATTTCCTTCAAATCAGTTTAAATTGATTTTAATTGAGAGATAAAACAATTAGAAAAACATTTTCATGTGAAATCATCTACTGGTGAACAAAAATGCGATTATAGATAAAATTAATTTAAATCATTGAGTAAGGGAACAAATATTTAACAGTTTAAGTGAAAGTAAATTAGATTATATTTATTTAGTTTGATTAGATTTGATTTGGCACAGACTCAATATTAGATCAAGTGAGTAAGCAATAGCAGTAATTAAAGTGTGAGTCTAAAGAAAGAAATCTAATTCTTGAGTTACAAATTGAAACACGTGAACCAATTTCAACAGCGATAAAAAACCATAATTATCATTAAGACTTTAGCTTCTGTTTTACGATTGCACATCACTGCATCAGCACTCTATACAGCATACGATAACAGGAGTTTAAATGTGAGAGTGACAGCTTTTTGGCCAGTGTTGTAAAAATACATAATAATATTTACGAAACTTTATATAGAGAAATATGGAAAAATCGAATGATTTGAGTTGAGATCTCAAATATTTGATATCTTATAATTGGTAACACATTTACATATTAAGTTTACACAAAATCTGAATTAGGTTTTTCCATATTTCTCTATATAAAGTTTCGTAAATAACTATATATATATTTATTATGTATTTTTACAACACTGGCCAAAAAGCTGTCGCTCTCACATTGAAGCTCTTGTTATTCTATGCTATACAGCACAGATGCACAGATTGTATAGCAATGTATAGCACTGTAATGTTTTTGACAATACTTTTAGACATGTTTTGAGACCTTTTAACCCTTATTTTGAATGAATTTTTTAAATATTTGAGTAAGTTATGGACTACTAAATATTTATTGTTAAGAGGAGCGATTTGCACTTAAGTCTATCAATGAGCATATTCATTTATGCCGGAGAACAAATTAAAATTAACTTCTGGAGAATGTACTTGAATAATGATTGAAATAACACTTGACTTAATTTATTAAGTAATACAAAATGTTTATTTGATGAAACCGTTATTAATTAATAGCTATGATTTTAAATACTATTTTTATCCAATAGTGTAAGTCTGCTTTTCTATAGTATAACTAATACTTTCTGTACTCTAATGATTTTCAATTGCTCCATGCTTTTCTCAACAAAATGTCACCCACTTGGTTTTGGGCTTTACACTTAAAAAATATCAAAAAAGCTTTTTCCATATACAATACTGAACAAGAGATAACTGGTTATTGCATATCACGACTCAATTACTGAATAATTATACACTTAATATCCGTTTTTATGTACGAGTTGATGAGAAAAAATCCGTACATAAAAACTGGTTGTACATTAAGAAGGGTGTACATCAAATCGGATACTTTTTAACATTACTCCTTATAGGAGTGAATTTGGTTTCAAATATTTTGTACATAAAAATGAATTGTACATAAAAACGGGTGTATATAAAAAGGGGATATTAAGTGTAACTCAACAAATAATAATAATTATCAAATAATTAATTAGACTTTTCTATCAAAGCCTAAACTTGTATAAAATTTAAATTTAAACAGCAAATAGAGATTTTGAATTATAACTAGAGACGAGACTTTCGGGAGTCAAAAAGTAACTTTTTCGGGGGTCAAAATGGCATTTTCGGGAAATTTCGGGAACAAAGTTAAAAACTAGACCGTTTAAGTAAAAAATAAATTTTAAAGAATAAAATATTATTTTTATTGAAAATTCAAAATTTGAATAAAATGCATGCAATCAAATGAAGTCATAAAATTTAATCATAATTGATGTTCAATATTATATTCTGTTATATTATATCCTTTAACAATAAAAATAAACAATAAAATGGTTTTTTGTCATATTCTCTTAAAAAAATGTTTATTTGTAACTAATTCTATATATAGGAAGAATATGTGAAAAACATCCTTTGGTCCCCTTTGATAATTTTGCCTCCAGTTTTGGTGTCAAAAAAGGTGGCAATACTGGTCACAGTGCAGTGCTCTTAAAATATTAATATTTTGACACTTCATCTTCAACAATAATAAGATATAATTTAAATCTCTGCCTTACATTATTGCAAAAAGAGGTGAGGCATAATATTTGAATAATTGAAATTATCCTAATCATAATTATAATAAGGCTTATGAAAGAGAATTTTGTTATTTCGAATTAAGCTCTTTTATAATTAAGGGAAATTGGATGGAAAGTTGATTACTCGTTTGCAATCGTTTAGGAAACAAATATGGCCATTCACTAGAGTATGACCAGTGCTATGTGCGCGATCGCTCAGACCTAATACAACCAAACTAAAATTATCGAATATATAATGTATAAATTTATGTAATGTGTAGATATAATTTGTACATATTTGCAACTTTTTGAAAAAATAATTCTTTCGTATTTTAATATATACCTCAAAATAGGCATTTAATTTAATTTAATTTAATTGTGTTCAATTTTTTTTAAAATATACCCAAAAATATGCGATGTTTATTTGATATACATTAAAATTCTTACAAATAATGTTCAATACTTACCAGTCAAAATTAAATGTACTGCAATTTTCAGTGAAAAATACAAGATCTAAAACCCCAATTACATATTTCTATAATCTGGTTCAACTTGTTTTTTACTTTAAGAAAAAATTATTTTTCTGATTTCTTTATTAGATCTTCATTATGAAAAAAAATTTACTAAATTTTAGTGTTTAATTAGTAATAAATTGAGCCAAAGCTTTCTTAGAAATGCTAATAAATCTATTAATCAATGTTTATATCTGTAAATTTATAGACTATACTGGCGAATGACGTGGGTATTGTTGAGTCTCGCGCTGATTCTCCTTTATTTAAACAAGCTTTGGCGTGCGGCAGCCCGCAAATTAGTGTTACCTAACCCTAACTTACTATTTACACTTTCGAATACATAGGAGTGTCAACAATACCGGCGTCGTTCGTCAGTATAGCAAATTTATAATTGAATTGAATTATTAGATCTGAATAATTTTTATTAAAGTTGGAAACAGCTCAAAAATACTCGCAATAGTAAAGTCATAAAAAGTGTTTTTCTTAAAGCAAAATAGATTGAATCATATTTTAGGGAGAAATAAACCGGGTTTTATGCCTTATGTTAATTCTAGCACTAGAAATTGAAACTTTCACGTTTTTGTAAGATCCATAAAAACATCGAACAAACAAGCGGTACAAAACAGCCCTTCTTTCTTATTCTCAATTCTCGAAAACTTGTTTTGATAACAGAATTTCTGACATTTGAAAATCTTTTCCTATTATAGAGTTAAGTACAGTTCAAATAGCATTTGGACTGAAGAGGGAAGTATTCCATCACAATGTAACCAATTCTAAAAATAATTTTATAGCATAATTGTCATGTTATACCATAACTCAAAATCCACATAAAAAATGCTACGCCACATAAGCGCCATAGATATGGCATTTTAAAAATCAGATTTCCCATTGAAATGCATTGATTTCAACTTATAATAAAATTTACATAAGAATTGATACAAAATATACTTATTTTATACTTAAAAATTTTCTGTCACAGAAATCAAAAATCAAAAAAGTCCTAAATCTATATGATTAGGTTAGGTTTACTTAGGATCTATATATAGATTTAGTTACTTTTATAAATGTATAAACTTTTGATCAATTAAATAAAATACTACAATAGTTGTTTGTTGTTAAGGATAAATAATTTGTACATTATATTAATGCTAAACAAATAATTTATGCATATTAATTAAAATAATTTAAAGCCTATACTTTCATATAATTGATCAAATTTTTGAGATAATAATCTGTGTTATTCCAAATTGATCAATTAAAAGCTAAAACTCTATGTAAAAAATATTACAGTCTAAATGTATCATATTTTAAAATACATTGAGATCTTGATAGACTGACTCACAGTAGTGATAAAATAGCTATTAACTTTATTTTTCTAAGACATCATTTGTTTAGACAAATTTTAAAGTCAAATTCACTTTAATGTTAAATAATTGATATACATTTGCTTTGATGAAAATCAAAGAATTTATTCGCGAATTAAATTGAAGCGATGGAAACATTTCAAAATCAAATTTACATAAAGACTTACGAGTTTGCTTTCAATTATTTTTAACTATAAGGCAATCATTGAACCAAAACACTCTTATTTCAATTGAGATGTCGATAGCTTTTATAAGGTATGTATAGGTATCCAAGAATACAGAGGTGATTGTTGCACGTTATTTGTGATTATTTTTAGACCCCTACCTCTGTACGCATTTCTGTCTATATTTTTAGTTTTTGAGTTATTAAAAAATTGTTATCACAGAATTTATTAAGTACTTCTATGCCTTTAAATCATAGCTCATCAGGGGTTTGTATTCTATAAGACACTATGAGAGAGCTTTTTGGCCAGTGTTGTAAAGATACATAAAAATATATAGTAATGTAAGTCCTTAAACATAAAGTCCCCGTAGCAACCTGAAAGCATACTTCGTAATCACATTTTCATACATTGCATGTGAGCAGAAACAAAAAAGATAACATTTCTTAAGTCAAACATTTAGTAAAACCAATGATTTAATTTCAGTTATTCAATCTATTGATTGAAATCACTTTTACAACTTTTAATATTTACTTATCAGTCATATCGATACTTTTGAATTAAATTGAATATCATTGGTTTCCCCAAATTAGGGCTCAAATATTAAGCTTAAAAATAAGTTGAATTATAACCAGCGTTTCCCACGAAGCTGGGTTCCAGTCATACTTGTGAACTTTCAGTGAATAGCACAGGTAACAAAGGTTTACTACCGTTTCTAAAAAATTATGGACAAAATCTTTATATTGTTCTACACATATACTGTATATGAAGTATTATTTCAATTTTGAACTCATTTAAATTCAATTTTAAACTAAAATAAATAGAATTAAAACATGAAAATATAATTTTTAAGATTTTTTAAAGCAAAGAATGCAGATCTTTAAGAGAACATATAACAAGAAGTAGGTTTAATTATATAAAGTGCTCAATAAGAATTCCATAGTTTAAAATCGATAACATAATTAACATTTTTAGATTTTGGAGTTAGTTTTATAATTTTCTATTATCTAAAATGAACTTTTATACAACTGCTTTAGCAAACCACTCCTATAGTTCCACAATAAGATGCCAACAATAAGATAAGTATTATGTTTATTAAGAATTATTTAACTTAAGTGTTTAAAGATCTGCATTTTGGTGCACACTATTTTCGTGTTTTAATTCTCTTTATTTTAGCTTAAAATTGCATTAAAATGAGTTTAAAATTGAAATAATACTTGATATATATGTTTAAAAGAATATAAAATTTTGTCCATAATATTTTTCAAAACGTTGCCAACCTTTATTACCTGTGCTATTCACTGAAAGTTCAAAAGTATGACTCGAACCCAGCTTCGTGGGAAACGCTGGTTAATACATCATTTTGTGTTTTCATTATGATTAATAGGTAGATGTACGGTATCATTGATATCAATTCCTCTAACATTTATTATAATTTTTTCCTTGAATTATGATTTACGTAATTGATGTGTTTTATTATTTATCAAGCATACAGTTTTAATAATTACTTATATTTTCTCATGAATTTATTCAATAGACTATTCCATCAATTATTTATACACATTATAAAAATAATTCCGAGAAAGTATGAAATTTCAACAAAAAGCAGCTGTAGCTATATTTTTCTGGATCCCACAGGTTCTCTGCAAAATGGAGTCCGAGAACCGGTGCTGTACATTATATGAGACATTTATGTGACCAAAATATTTTGAAATCGGAGGTTTGGATTGGATTCCTTTTTAAGTTCAATTATTCTTTCATTATACAGATCAGATGCAGATTATTTATAACTATAATGAACTATGAATGAAGTGAAAAACAACAGTAAAGATTGATTTCTTATCCTTAGATAAATCATTTTACTTAAAGTGTTAATAAATCAACTTTAGTTGAATGGATAATGAGGTAAAAGTTAGTTAAGTAATGGATATTTTAGTACTATATGTAAATGCTATAACACATCTTTATTAATGATCTGTTATTTTGTGCACAGCCCTTATAGCATGCCATGACTTAGAGTGAAAACACAAGACTAATCTAACTTATATTCTTATTTGCAGCTTAATAATAACGAAATGCTGTTCTTTTCCTATTATTACACATCATTTCTCTTCCTTGATATTAAAATTGTTAATGATACATAAGTATAAAATTAAGCAATAGCTGCATCATTTGAGTTGTTTAATGTTCATCAAATGCAGAAAAACATTTTGAGTACAAGTATCTTTATTATTAAACTATAGTAACCTTAATCTTTGTTTCTTCTTTAAAATAGTTGTTTTTACTTCGGAAAGAAAGTTTTACTTTAAGATGTTTCCTTTCCAATTCCCACGCGATTATATGCTCTCTTACATTATTTTTTAAATTTTAAGAGTCGTAAAAAGATATTGTATTTTTCCGAAAATATAAGTTTAACGAATAAGTTTCACTCAGCCTTCCATTTAATAAGAGAAAACTTGTAAAACTTTTGCCAACTAAAAGATAAGTGTAATTTGTAGTCTTTTTCGTGTATCCTTTTTAAAAAAATATCATAAATTTTGACGTTAAAGTTAATTAAGTTTTGACACTTCTCTCATTTCTTCAAATATTAAAAATTCTTTCTTCAAGAGTGTATTTACACTTGAAATGCACTCAACAAAAAATATTTAATGAATTAGTTTGAAATATGCGTTGTGAATATAAATTTTGCATAGAAGAAAATGTTGTTATATATTGAATACAAGTAGAAAATAAGTCATTTCTATAGACAATCACTCATAAAAAGAAATATAACCAACACGTACAGTAAGGTTTGAATATAAATTTTTGAGATAATAAAATAATGAGAGCTTTTATATCGATTTTCTTAGAACTAGTCAACCATTGAAACCGATGATACGGCACTTGCATCATAAAGATGTCCATTTCTTATATGATAGCTTTTCCACTCAAATCATTTTGTGTTTGTGGCAGAACTACTAACACAAACGCTTATTCCTTTGGAACCTAAAGTGGTCAGGGATTAGAAATTTGGCCTTAAGTGTACCATTTATTTTCAAATATATCAAATTTTTCTTAAATATCGTACTTTCTGAAGCCTCTCAAGTAAATTTACTTTTACTTCTATTTTAAATTTGGTTTTTAGTTCTATGTGTTGTTTTATTCGATGAAAATTTGAGTGAAAATCAAGTTTATGCTGCAATAACTTACGAGTTAGTAATAACAAATAAATTATATTTTATTTTCTAGAGTGTAATTCAATTTGATTTAAATACTATGGTGTCGTTTTGTTATAATGCGACCATTCAATATTTAAATTTGCAACATTCAAACTTATTCATTCTAAATATGGCAATCAATTTGCAAGTTTTAATACGTAATAATAATAAGTATTAATCTTCAATCTTAATTATAAACAATTTATGCATTTATTCACTCTTTAATTTAAGTCTTAAATACTTTCTGCACTTAAAAATGCATGAAAATTAATGCAAATTTTCTCTAATGATGTTCGAGATCCTTATAATAAAATGCAAAATGTGTATTGCCTTAAAATAAAACCGTTAAAAATTAAAAAATAAAAAAATTTAAAAGAAGTCGAAATTTTATTATTGCGAAAAAAAGAATTGCTTCAAGATTACAAGTACTGCAATAGTCTATAGAGGATCGTAAAAATGAGATAGAAACTTTTATTTTCTAATTAAATGAAGAACAGGCATCTGATCTGATCTATTTGAGCCTTTCTTTATGCAGTTCCTTAAATTCTAGAATATGAAAATTTGAGTCACTTAGAACTTAGAACAAAGAGAAGTTGAAAATGAATGCATAGACTAACTGTAATATAAGACTCAACGATAATATAATCTTAAATTTCCTTTGAATAACCGAACGGTAACTCGCAATAAGATTTGATATCCTGTTCTATTAGAAGAACTTTTAGTTCACGTGAATTTCCTGTAATCTCATTTTATTCGACTGTATTTATTGACTAACTTTGTGTTTGTAATCGAAGACACAGATGAACCACAATATGCAATAAATGTAAAAGAGAAAACTTATTATTTTTAAGATATTAATACTACTGTGACTTAGTTTAGAAAAGAATATAAATGAATATATTCGATACAAGGGATACAAGTAGTATAAGATGAGAACCGAGTCGCAAAGCCTTCTAATTTTTCAAAATCCTATTTAATACTAAATGTTACACAATGTTTGTTCTTTATGCTCTTATATTGAGAGATAGTATATTCCATGTCAGATATCCTTCCCATGCTTACCAGTATTTACCAGTTTTCACTTTTTTATTTTTTTGCATAATGTCTTCATATTGTGTGCAGAACTTTAACTTTCCGTAACGCTAGTGGTGGACAAACCAAAGGCTATATTAATTTGCTAAATGACCATAATTTGCGTTTAATAAGTCTCTGCTATCCTAACAATTGG
>JAQGCH010000833.1:0-19208 GCA_034699485.1 Nanhermannia elegantula | reverse complement strand
GTCTGAGAGCGATAGAGCGATGGCACTGCTCAAGAGGTGTTGGGCGCCATGTTTTACATTGAATTCTGGTTTTCATAACTTAAAGAACGGATCGATTATTATAGCATTATATTCAGCACTCATTCATGTATTGATATTGTTTTATTCAATATATATATTAATGGGCGGACAGTCGGACACATTCTTCTCGCCTTTATTTGAATTGAATCGATACGGAATGGTCTGGAGCTCAGTATTTCTCATAATATACAGCATTTCATACATATTCTTCTGCTCGTTTGGTCTCATTCATGGCATTCAAACGGTTTGATTCCTTTTTAACTTTACGCACATTACTGTATCTGTAAATGAGCTCACATTCCATGCCTTACACTCAGCTCAGAGTCTGTATCAAAGCCTAACATGACATCGATCTGATCTCACTCAACATAACTCAATTGTACTCTAAGTTGTTGTAGAAGTGAATTGAGATAATGTCATGTTTGCAGACATGTCTGTGAGGTATATGGCTTTGTGTCGCTTATTCTTTACATATAAATAAGTGGTTTGTTATTAAATGACATTTTAATTGATTCATTGATTGACAGGAGACTCGATTCTATTACTTGCCATTCATATACACCACTCTCATCGAAATCTTATTTACGGTTTCGTTCGGAATATTTATGGTCTATCGGTATTATCATAATGTAAGTTAACAAATCACATCATTAACAATATTATATAAACTTTCATTTGTAATAAATAGTTATCAGAATATTCTATATCAACATTTTTTGCAATAACCTATTTATCTATTGCTTCTAAGTTTATGTATTCATTCAATAATAAGATAGAATTTTTTTTATTATAATTAGAAATATGATTATTTGAATTGTATTGATCTTAATTAGACATATAATTGAATAGACGTTTACAATCATCTCATTTGCAAATATGTAAATATTTGAAAGATGATTGAGAAAAACTAAAATACAAGTCCTTCAATTAAATACGGGTGTAGTTATTTATATGCTTCTCAAGGATTTATTTTAAAAGATTAACACAAGTCGTCAAATATTTTAGAATTTAAATATTCATCAATTCTTTTTAATATAAAACAAAATAAATTAATTTTGAA
The DNA here is from genome assembly GCA_034699485.1 of Nanhermannia elegantula. Lineage (NCBI taxonomy): Eukaryota > Metazoa > Arthropoda > Arachnida > Sarcoptiformes > Nanhermanniidae > Nanhermannia > Nanhermannia elegantula. The sequence goes on along the minus strand of JAQGCH010000833.1, from coordinate 18,088 downwards.
ATTCTTGTATCATTTCAGGAATGGGCAACATTTGCAGCACTTATTCTGTGGTCATACGCATGCTATCACTTTTATTTATATCTTGTAGTGATTTCTCTTTATTACCATATAAAAGAACTACAAGAGCCCACTTTTATAATATTATATCCATAACATCCACAATATAATAATTATTAAAACTCTAGTAATGCATATAATATATCATAACAAGAATCACAAAACCACCAAACAAACCAATATTTAATTTATTTTGTTAAAAAGGGACCATTTTTAAAGAATTTTATTTACATTTTTTATCAATTGAATCTCTATTTACATAATTAAAGATTACATTGAAGTTATTTATGACAAAGAGATGTACAAAGACTTCATTTTAGTGATAATGAATTTGATGAACTAATTGTTAGCATTATTAATGTTTTAACGCAATAATCAACAAACAAATAACTTCTAATAATCTGATGTTTAAAAGCTTGAGAAAGATTTCTTTGCTTTGTTTTCTAATATAGCTTTAAAACTAAATGCAACCCATTTTAATATAATTTAAGATTAATTTTAGTTTTGAAACTTCAGTAACTTAGACAGAAATCTTCACAATTACAATAAGCTATAAATTCTTGTTAATCAACAGTAAATGTGAATTAAGTTATTTTCTAATGAAAGACTTGCATCTCTTATAAACAAATCTATTTTTGGGTGTTTGCACCTTATGTTAAGTTAACGGTGCACTCGAGTTATAGCTGCTATAAAATGCAACCTAATATCTATTATTTACTTATATATTATATAAATATTAATCAATTTTTGTACACTTTACACAACTGTTAACTAAATATAGTTGAGCTCAAAACAAAGCAATTTCTTTTATAATTAAATTCAATCAAATTAATTAATTGTTTTTAATAACTATTTATCTTTTTATACTGAATTTGATGTCACTGTCAATGTTATTAATGTTATAAGTTATTAATTAAAACTAATCTTTTAAAGAGTTATTTTGTATTTTGTCAAACAATTTCATACTATTTGCAAAGCCTTTTATATCATTTCTAAAGTACTGTATCATATGTTAAGAAAGTAAATGTTCAATAAAAAAATCTGCATTCTATTAAAGGTTGAATAAAAAATTATTTTAAACATTTTGTATTAAGCCATGAGTTGCTGTTAATCGCTTTCTAATTATTATTTAAAAAATTAGGACAACAACTCATTTATTAGTGCTTAGGACTGAGTCACCTGGAGTTTGATCCCAGACTAGGACCGAACTTAAACAAGCTCTAGGATTAGGCCGCATATGCCATAGCCATAGGATTTTTCTGAGGTCGACAGCTCTTAAGTGAATGGTTAAGATTTCTCCAGAAGAAAAATATGAAGATGTTATGTTATTTAAAATTTTTGCATAAGATTTTTATCAAAAAACTTTAGATGGCATGAAAAGCATGAATTGTATGAATGCAAATAATCTTCAAACGATCTATTATAGGATAATCCAAAATTTTGAATCAATTTTAAATAATTATGTTTTTAACTTGAAGTTAATAATTTTTAATCGATATTATATCTGAACTTAAGTTCTTCTTAACATTAATTCATTACACGATCGACTGGTATGAAGAAAAAGCTGTCGTGATTACTATCACTTTTTGTGAAACTGCATCTTTAATTTTTCTTAACTGAGAAACTATTTTTCTTGTATTATGACCAGAGACTCAACATTTTCGGAAAAACTGAGAATTCATTTCAAAATTTGTATAAAACACCGCTAAAATTCTGAATAAGTTTTATTAATAGAAATCAACAGAAATAATTTGTTCGTTTTCTGTTTTATAAAGTACAGCATTTTAATACTGATTAATGCATTTAATTATTTCATTTTACAGTACAGTACAGTATAGGCAAACAAAGAAGTATTTGCATTGCTATATAAGGATTCATATTTCTCATAACAATTCACATTAAATTTTAATAAAAACCGACGAAAATTAGGCAAAAGATAAAAATATAAATTGAAGTGAGATTCAAATCTATTTGTATCACTGGTATATTAGTTAACTATCCCAGTTTCACAATGCTATCCAAGACGAGCCATGATAATTATTTGTTCGCTTCTACATCTAATTATAATGTTGCAAATCTGTAAAAATTTAATTTAAAAGTTATGTTTTATTCCTCCCAGAAAACAATTACAGATCATTTCAATAGTTAGTTTATGGTTTAGTCTTTCTTTCTTTCGCTGCTTTTTAGTTTTGAAATATTTGTTTAGGACTCGCCCAAAAAGTACGTACGCAGTTTTGAGGGTTTTCATAACCCTACCCCCTCTCTGTACGCGATCGTACACTTTCATAACCCATCAAAAAGTACGTACATGTATATATATGCTAGGACCCCCCCTAATGAAATCTCTGCTAGAATATAGTCCGCAATTAAAGTACACATGCTTTGGCAAATTAGTCCATAGTGATAGACAGTAACAGTCAAATGGCACTACAGAGTAATTTGTGACAGGACCGAGACTTAAAAAAGAAATTAACCCAAAATGATCCTCGTTTGAACCGAGAGAACCTGGAGCGGGACCCCTAAACTATGTAAGTAATTTTTGCCTTAACCACCTCCCCTATACCCGTACGCTTTTGACTGACCCCCCTCCCATCAATGAGTACGTACTTTTTACACTCGCCCTTATCAAATTTTTATATTATTTTATTTACGGGTAACACGAAAACTGAAAGTCATTCAAACTTTACAAACATTCCGATCAGCTAAATAAAGAGTAGTATTCCTGAAAATGCCAGTCTTGGCTATGACTCTGCCGTCACTTATTTGGTGTAAGCTTAAAGTTTTTGACCCCTTATTTTTGACCTCTCACTATAAGACAACTCTTTTAATTTTAACTTTTTCAACACTGGTATTCATTTAATTTATTATTTTACGTGAATTTAGTTTAAATATTAATTAATAGAATTGGAAATACCTTTATTTAAAATGAGGCAAAAGTTTTAAAAGCTTGATATACTGAAAATTTAAAAAAACAAACTTTACTTATATGTGCGCAAAGTATAATTCCTGTTTAAGTTGAAAACCGCATTTTTAACTGGATTAAGCAGACAGTACATAAAATGCATAAAATAACAGATAGAATTTTGCAAAAAGAAAAAAATTAAAATTTGAAATATTCAAATGAAACTTTGGGATAAAATAAAGGAGTTTGCATGAAATAAGTGTAACTTGCAAATTGAACAGTAACTAAGTTTTTCACTTCCATTAAGTTTTTGAAAAATAGTAACAAAGTACCGAAAATAAAGAATAAAGGTCTAATACATTTTAGGTATATTCTTTGAAAATCGCTGTGAGAGAGATTTTCTGAGAATTTCTATTATGAGGTAAACTATTTATTCACGGATTATACCTGTAGTAACCCTTTCTCAGAACAAATAGTTATCGATATTCGGAATTTTAGAATTATGGGTAGTTTATGTGAAAACTTCTTGAAACATGTTTATTGATTTTTATGGCATTACACGATTCAATAATGATAGCAATTTTCCAATTAGTTCTTAGAAATTTATTATATGAAATGTTAGCCACAAAACTATTGTTTGTTCTTTAATATATTTAATATTCAAATTTGATAACCCTTTTTGATATTTTCGGTTTAAAATGCATTAGAAATTAGAAGATAAAATCTTAAAAACGTAAACCCTATGAAATATTGATTGGACAGTATTTTACAGTACAGCACAACGAGATACTTAATTTGTTGTCTTTTTTCTTCCATTTAATATTATTTATTTATAACATTTCTATTACAAGTGTAAAACAGGTTTTATAATAAACAGAAAAACAAGCAAAAAATATATGCCGAATAATAAACTCACTGTTCTTAACTTTTTCTATTATCAAATATAATTTATAATGAAACTAGCATTTAGTCAGTATTTTTCGCTCACGAGTTCTACCTTAATGTTTAGTAGTATAGGCTTTTCTTTTGTTAGTAGTGACTATTGAATTCACTATATATATAAATTGTTTAATGCCTCTGGCATGAGATGGTAACTTGTTATGCAAATTAGGGATTGGTCAGACGGAACTTTAGCTTTGATCGGACAAAATCCTTAACTTTCTGTCTTTCAAAATACAAGCCATAGAGAAAAAATTTAAAGAAATTTTTTAACAAACATATATATCTTTATAGAAAATTTTAATCTCTTAGAGGGTATGTTTTTACGTTCATTTTATTTTTTATTTATTGCAAACAAAATGCTGATAAAAATTTGATAATTATTGCGTTAATTACTTTTAAAGCATAAAATAGCTATTCTTTAGTACTCATAGTTTATATCTATATTTTAATTGTTTAATAAATCAAAAATACGATCTTTTTTAAATTTGATGGTAATATGTATTTATAAAAGATGAAAATAATTGCAGACTAAGGTAATGTTCCATTTGCAACCATAACAAGCTAACTTTTTCAACTTGAAGCCAGTTAGGAGGGGTTCTCCGCTTTTTTTTATTCCGATCCCTTTCAATAGAGCTTTCAATGGGATCTTTTTTCAAACAAATATTTTCACATTTATTCTTCAATATATACAATTAATTCGCAATTGAATATAACTTTAGTTTTTCAAGTAATTAAAACTTTTGAACACTTTTAGTTTAATGAGATATTAAATGTTTATTTTTAAAATGAATGCAATAATTGTAATTCATTTATTCTTATATTTAAAAGTAATTTTCAAAATAGTGATCATAGAATAGTTTTGAACAGAGGAACGTTTGTGTGTCTAGCATTGCACCCCTGGCTCTTCTCTGTTCGCTATAACATTCCAAAGAACAGGTTTGCAAATCTGGAAGGAGAGAAACTTGTACGAGAGCTAAGTCTTAGGGGAGAGGGAGAGGGAGTCGACCAGTCTTGTGAACAAAAGTGAATTTAAAGTTTATACTGCAATCTCGATCGCACTACCAATGAATAACATGTCAAAAGCACTAAAGAAGTGGTTTAAATTATGCACTAAAGCTTGTGTATGCCATTGTTTTTGTCCACATTTTCTCATATAATTGGAGTTTTAATTATTATCTAAGTTTGGAAATAATGTGCATTCAATGTTCAATAAAAGTTTGGTTGCAATCAATTAATTTGTTGCGTTTGTGTTATATATTGTGAATTGTGTTGTTTATAATTCAACTCATGAAGAAATGAAGAAATGATGAAATTCTTCAAGATTTTAAGGATATATTTCTATCCAAAGGTAAATGGAAACGATCGGCTTCGGATCAGCGAAACAGTAAGCAAACAAACAAAATGTATTGTAAAGTCTTAATTAGAATACAGTGTGCATAAAAAGTTATAATAAATTAGAAGCAATACCGGTAACTAAAGTGAATGGACTCCTCCGTGATGGGGATGTCTACCATATTAAGAGATCGGATAATTTTATGGAAATTTATTACTGTCATCATACTATGTTGTTTGTCTTGTTTAAACTTTACACCAACCATATCAGCGACAACAACCTCAACCTCCAGTGATATCTTTTATTTTGAAATCAAAGAGAATTCAATGCCCAACACATATGTTGGCAAAATAGCGACAAAGCCTGGCTTTAGTTATCGTTTTAACGAAGAGCCGCCTGAGTTTGAATTAGACTCAAAGACTGGTGTGATAGTTACCACTGATGTGCCAACTGATCGCGAAACTAAAAGCTTCTATAACTTAGTAATTCTCTCTTCTTCTCCGACTTATCCCTTAGAAGTGAAAATTAAAATACTAGATGTTAACGATAACATTCCCTTTTGGCCGTCATATATCAATACTAACTTATCATTTAGTGAATCGGCACCCATAGGTACCAAAGTAATCATAGACACTGCAATAGACTCAGATGACGGTCATTTACACTATCAAATAAACTACAATGAAAACACACATGACATCTACAATGCCAACAATAACTTGCCGTTCAAACTCAATTATAACATTTCGAGTTCTTTCTTACATCTTGAGGTCTCTGACAAGTTAGACAGAGAAGCGCAGAGTAGTTATATTGTTAATATTTCAGCCATTGACGAAGGTTTTAAATCTAGTTCTGTTCTGTTTAACGTGAAAATATTGGACTCAAATGACAATCCGCCTATTTTTGATCACAGCGATTATAGTGTGAGTCTAAATGAAAGCATAGGTAAAGATGTTTCTATACTACAGGTTAGGGCTACAGATGCCGACGAAGAGGGCAACGAAAACAGCAGAATTAGTTATTACCTATTATCAGACGAATACTTTAATATAGACCCCACTACAGGTATAATATTTACAGCACAAGAAGCCCCTATCAATTGTGGTACAGTAACTGCAGAATCAAATACAGATTACTGGAAGGTATGCGTATTCACAGTGTTTGCTCACGATTACGGCACTCCGAGACAAGACGGTCGAACTTACGTAACCGCTAAAATATTTGACTCTAACAATCACTCGCCTTCTATTAAATTCCGCTATTTTTCTCGTTCTGATCACGCCAGCGTTGATGAGAATGCCGCCAACGGTAGTGTTGTGGCTGCTGTTTCTGTAGTTGATTTGGACCATGGCTTAAATGGTCTCACAAGTCTAGAAATAACTGACGGCGATAAATACGGTCATTTCAGATTAGATTCTATTGGAAATTCACATATAATTAGAGTAAATGGTTCGTTAGACAGGGAAAGGATGTCTCGCTATAACCTAACAATTAGCGCTCACGATCACGGATCGCCTACAAGAAGTTCGAGCGCTTATCTAATTATAGTTGTTTACGATCATAACGATCACACCCCCAAGTTTAGCAGAGATGTCTATGAGACCACTATCACTGAATCACAACATCATATCGGTCTTTATGTGTTTTCTCTACGCGCTACTGATTTAGATGAGGGCATAAATTCAAATCTATTTTACTCTCTTTCTGGACCTAACTCTCACTACTTCAAAATCGATCAGATAACAGGTCTTATAACTACTGATAAAATAATAAATCGAGAAGAAATCGATTTGTTTGAGCTTAGAGTAACTGCTCGTGACGGCGGCTCTAATCCAAAATGGGCCCACGCCTTACTCAAAGTTAAAGTGCTAGATGTTAATGACGAAACACCAACCATTGAGTTTCCTAAATATATCAAATATGATAACAAAACTAAATCATATTCTTTGGAAATTGAAGAAAACACTTTTCTTAACTTAACTCTAATACCCATCGATAATGATCTTGGAGTTAATGGCACTGTAGATCTCAGCATTTTATTTGATTATAATGGACTCTTTCTAATAGAAGAGTCTTCTAAACGATTGATATCTACAAAAGAACTTGATTATGAGGAATGCGATTCATTTAAATTATTAATAGTTGCCAAAGATAGAGGTCTACAGAATCATCAGTTAAGCTCAACCACCACTGTCTTGATTAAAGTTAAAGACAAAGATGATATGACTCCTGTTGTTTATCCGAAAATCTATTATTCTTTCGTGCCTTTGAATCAAAAGTCGTTAAATTATTCTATAGTTGTGAGTCGCGTATCAGTTAGAGATTTGGATTTTCAAACTCCTATTAATTTTATTATTCATAGTCACGATGATTTAGTGCCTCAAATGTTTTCTCTCAGCAGAAATGGGGAAATCAAGTTAAGAAGTTCTGCTAATTTAAGAACTCTTAATAAAAATCTGCCAAATATTCTCAAATTTAATGTTGGCTGCAATGGGTGTCGAAAAGACTTTAATGATTCGCAATTCAATATTTATTTAATTAACTCAGAAATGAATTCTCTGTCTCGAGAAGTGATTAAACGAGAGTATAATTTCGACATAAGGGAAGATGAATTAATTGGGTCTATTGTTGGCCGAATTGACATTGATATACACAAGTATAAGTTGTATATAGTTTCTGGTGACTTATATAATCAGTTTGTGCTCATTAAAAATTTAATTAAAACAAATAAACTCATTGACAGAGAAGTGAAAGATAATTATAAGTTACAAATAATTGCTGCAAACAATCAGTATTTTTTTCACATTGATGTTAACATTAATATTATTGATGTTAATGATTGTCATCCATTATTTTATGACAAATATGTGGAACTAACGTTAGAAGAAGACTCTCCGCCAAAATTAACTATTTATAAACTGGAAGCCTTTGATCCTGACTTGTTTTCTAATCAATTTAAACTTCCGCGTTATGATAAAAGCAATTCAAGTTTCATAGGATATAAATTAATTGCCAATCCGTTGAACTTATTTTTTATTGAGAATAACGAACTAAAACTTGTAAAATCAATGACTGATTATATTGATAGATCGATGAGTAGGCAATCGGACACAATCAACATTATTAAAATAGAAATTGTTGCCACCGATAAGGAATTAGAGGCCAATCAATCTTCCATTTATAATTCTAATAATAGAAACAGAGATTACATTCAGCAGTCATTCGGCAAATGCAAACTTGACAATCATTTGACTATTTTTATGCGCATAAAAAGTGTTAACAGATATACACCGCGTTTTAATAAACCTTTTTATGAGATATCAATTAGTGAATCGACACCCGTTAACGACCAGTTTTTAAGAATTAATGCAATTGATGACGACGGAGATCCCATTGGTTATCAGATCAAAGAGGGAAATACTAATAATACTTTTGGTATTTTTCCCGACGGGAATCTTTATGTCAAAAATCCTTTGGATCGTGAAATGTTAGACGTTTTTTCTCTAAGAATAGATGCTTTTGAAGTAAACCATAGATTAGGAAATGGAGATTATAAGAAAGGAAATAATCTTTCAGTTAGTTGTCAGGTATTGGTTCACATAATAGATGTGAACGATAATAAGCCTCAGTTTCTTAACAAAACATTCAATTTTATGATATTCGAAAACTCGCCAATAAATACACTGATAGGACAAGTGGTTGCTTTTGATGAGGACAGCGGATCAAACTCTGAAATTCATTATTCAATAGTGAAGTCTTATTACAGCTCTGCTGTAGAAATAGATTCTTTCAGCGGATACATATGGAGCAAAACTCATTTCGATCGCGAAACACTTTCCTCATTCGAAATTTTAGTTCAGGCAATGGATCAGCCTATAGATGAGGACAAGTTTAGTGATCAGGCATTAATAAAAATTGACATTTTAGATATCAACGACAATTATCCAATTTTTGACGTACCAATTAATGTGACGCTACGCCCAAAAAGTAATAATGACCTGTTTTTATTCGGAGATTTATTAGTGAGCGAAGACTTGAAAGTTGATTCAACCCTGGCTTCTTTTAAAGCGACTGATATGGATTCTGATGCTCAAATAGTGTATGAAATAGTGAATTCTACTCATTCGGATTATTTTTTTCTTAATAGCAAAACAGGAGTTTTGAAATTAAGAAGAGAGTTAGATAGAGAGTCAATAGAGCAGTTCAAATTGATTATTGAAGCAAATGATGGCAAATTCCAGAGCTATTTTAAGCTTAATATTATTGTAGAAGATGTAAATGATTGTTCTCCGATGTGGATTAATTTTACACATCACCAAATTTCTGTACCAGAAAACATTTCAATTGGTAGCGAAATCATGAAATTGAGTGCTGTTGATCTCGATATAGGCATTAATGGATTATTCCATTTTGAAATTACTTCTTCAGGCAATAAAAAATATTTTGATATCTTAAAGCAGAGTATAGTTGTAGTGAATAAACTTGATTACGAAACAGAAAAAGTGCATCACTTGAACCTGACTATAGTCGATGAAATGGGTTTAAGAAGCAATGAGCAAATGCTTAAAATTTTGATACAAGATGTGAACGATTGTGCGCCAGTATTTTCGCAGAGAACAGATTTAGAGGTTATAAGAGTTTCAGAGAATATTGAGATTGGGGCAAAGCTATTAACTTTACAGGCATATGATTGTGATGCCGGAGACGTATTGATGTATGAAATTATTAACTGTAATACCCATTACCAAACACGCAAAAAATCACACGAAAAACAGTCACAAATTGAAATCAGACACAAACACGATTCAAACAATTGTCCGCTCAAAATAGATTCTAAGAACGGAGAAATCATGAATATTAATAGCTTAGACAGAGAACTAATTGAATCAATTAATTTAAAAATTAATGTTAAAGATAGTGCCGGACATTCAGATAAGAAAAAGTTGATTTTCATTATTGATGACATTAATGATGAAAAGCCATTATTCATTTCCCCCAATAAAATAATTATAAGAAAAGAGTTAAATCGTGAGGATATGCCGGTCGGAAAAATAGAAGCGATTGATCTCGATATCGGCATTAATAGTGTGATCACATATAAGATGGAAAACTCAGATTTTAGTAGTTATCTACGTCTGGATTCCCATAGCGGACAATTCACCACAAAAAAAGCCTTTGATTCAAGTGTAAGCAAAAGGTTTGTGATAAATGTTTTAGCAACTGATGGCTCGGGATTAGCCACAAGTGACAACATAACATTCATCATTTTACCATCTAATGTGTTAGACTTGAGTGGTTCTGCAAAAAATATTACGATTGATATTTTTGAAAATGAGCCTTTGGGTACACATATCATTAAATTGCAATGTAGTGACGATCTTAAGCTTAATAAGCCTTTTAATTTAAGTCAAGTCACATCTTTATGTGAATTCCATATTATTAATTCAACTGATCGTACGTTTGCCATTAACTCAAAAACTGGTGATATTTATAGCGCAGCTCTCATTGATAGAGAGACTACAGAAAGATATATATTAGACGTACTAATAATTAAGAAAAATGAATTGCTGGAGAAAATACAGGTAATTGTAATTTATTTCTAAAAAATAGTTCTTATTCCATACCAGATATAGAATTAAATAAAAAGTTTTAAAACCTATTAAAAACTTGACGAATAGGTTACAATCAACGTTTTGGATCAAAATGATAATCCGCCTTATCTTAAAAATACTTCAGTTTCGGTTCACATAAGCGAGTCTTCGCCAAATGAATTTGAAGTTTTTGATTTATCAAAACTGATTGCTGATGAAGATACTAATAATAAATTTGATTTCCAAATAATCAACTGTTCCACTTGTGGAGACGGAATTTTCTTTCTAAATAGAAAATCGGGAATTATTACGCTAAAGGTATTCCCATTTAAAGCTAATAAAACTGAAGTAAAGATTTAAAATAATAACTAAGTTATAACATTTTAGTTTAAAACGACGATAAGATATCACTTAAGATTCTAAATGCACAACTCCAGTCAGTTCTATAATAGTAGAGCATTAAAGTAATATTATTTAAGTGTTGTCGCATTAACTTAATGTATTTTCTAATATTTATACTTTAGTAGTTTTGTATCATATAATTTTCGAGCTCTTAAAACTTATTCATAGTTTACTGGTTTATAACGAGCTGTTTATATGTTTACATACTGTATCAGTTCGAGTATAACATAAAGACTTAAGATTAAAATATTAAAATTAATTAGTTTCATTTTCTAATATAGTCTCGATTAGATCGAGAAAAGGTTGACAAATACAGAATCTTGTTTGGAGTTTCGGATGGTATTTATCTTTTGACATCGGCTCTTGATATTTATGTCGATGACGTAAGTTCTGATTCTAATTGGTCTTAAGTTAAGTTATAATCAAAAATTACTCTAACTTTCGATACTTTCAATAGGAAAACGATAACAGTCCGTACTTTAATTCAACTTTATATACATTTGACATCGAAGAAAATACAAACAGAGGTGTAGTGGTGAGTCTCAACTATTAAAGAGGTGTCTAAATGATTAGTTTTACTTAATTGAACTTATTATTAATTAAAAGGTGGGCCAAATTTTTGCCTTTGACAAAGACATGAGTTCCCAACAGCTTATTTACTCAATCGTAACCGATCAGAGCCAAGTGAACTCAGTGTTCTCTTTAGATACTCGAAACGGACAGTTCACTCTTACTAAACATTTAGACTATGAAACAGATCCAAACCAATACATTATTTCATGTGAAGCAAGTGATGGCACCTTTAAAAGTGAAAGAATTAAAGTAATATTTAATTTGATAAACCTTCCGGACAACGCACCGCTCTTCGATCAGGCGTTTTATAAGATTGAGATTTATGAAAATGTAAGCTTATCTCAAGTATTATGTGTTTCAGCCACTGATGCCGACAGTGAAAATCTATCAGAAAAAAATGAAAGTCAACTTTTTAAACTCTCCTATTATTTTGACTCCGATTCTCAAAGCCCTCAAAAGATATTTGAAAATTTTGAGATCGACTCTAAGTCTGGCTGTATTTCAATAAAGACTGAATTAGACAGAGAAATAAAGTCATTGTATGAAATTGTTGTGATCGCAGACGACGGAACCTTTAAAGCTAGCGCTAACATACAGATTAAAGTATTGGACGTAAATGATAACTATCCTATATTTGATAAAAATATACCAAATATTCTGAAAATCGCTGAAAACTCTCCCATAGACACGATTTTGTATTCGTTCAAAGCTTACGATTTAGACGAAGCGCCAAATAATTATGTGCAGTACGAAATCGTAAATAAGGAAGCTCTTCAAAATTCTCAAACTTTTCCATTTTCAATCGGTCCAATCGATGGCTTATTGAAAATTACAGGACTTATTGATAAAGAAGTGACCGATAGCTTCAATTTAATAGTTCGTGCAAATGATTATGGATTAAAGTCTAGTGAAATAGAGATTTCAATAGAGATAATAGATGTGATCGATAATGCGCCCCAATTCGAACAGTCGGAATTTCAGGTCAACATTTATGAAAATGCCAGCATTGACGACATTGTCATCAAATTGCGAGCAACAGATTTAGATCAAACCGATAAAATCCATTACAAAATCATTTCGGGCGATCTTTACGGTCACTTCAAGATTAATGACGATTACATAGTGGTTGCGATGCAACTCGATTTCGAACAAATAAGACATTTCGAGTTAAAAGTTAACGCTATTGACAAAGGCGGCAATTTAGACACCGCTAATGTCAAGATCAATGTGGTTAATGTTCTGGACGAAGCGCCCTATTTCTTCAACTCTCCCTATAGTATCAATTGGTGTGAAAACGAAATAGGAGTCATCGGACAGTTTGAAGCCATTCTTGAAAGATTAGATTCTAATCCTCACAACACCAATAATAGTAATAATAATAATAATCGAGTTAACTATTTATTAATAAATAATTACGAGCAATACTTTTTACTGAACTCTACGAATGCTGTTTTAAGTGTTATCAAACCTATAGATCGTGAGGGCCTTATTGGCAAACCAGAAATAGAGCTTAGAATAATTGCAATCGATAGCCGTTCTCCCAGACTTACTGGTGAAGGTGTTATCTATTTAACTATTTATGATGTCAACGATAACGAGCCATACTTTAGTCAATCGGAATACAAAATCAGTTTAATCGAAAACCAAATGTATGAGTTGAATAAACCAATTGGAGCTGTTGCTGCTTTCGATGATGATATCAACGATCAAATAAATTATAATATTATTGGAGACTCTGAGGCTATCCATAAATTTACAGTTAATGCCAGTAATGGAATCATTTATTTGAAAAGTAATTCAATTTTCGATAGGGAGACAAAAAATAGATATGATATAAAAGTGAGTGCAAGAGATTCAAAGTTTGAAACTTTAGCAAAAGTAATCGTATATATCGAAGATGTGAACGATTGTACGCCAAAAATAATTTCAGTTAACAACGAAACAGTTGCATCCGATAAAAGAAAGCTCGAAATAACGCTTCCATTCGTTAAACTTAATTCACTTTTACAAAAAGACTTTTTACTTTTTGGATTGAGAGCTAATGACTGTGATTTGGATGGAAGTAAAAATTCTCAAATACGGTTTCAATTGAATAGCACAGGAAATAATTATTTGAAAATAGATGAAAATACAGGTGTTGTGAAAACCGACCAAAGAATATCTCAAAACACAAATTCTATAAGCATAGACCTGACTGTTTTGGATTCACCCGAAACTAGTCCTCTCTCTTCTTCAATTAATATAAACTTGAAAATAATTAATGACAATCATCACAGAGAGGCGCTATTGATTAAACCTCCTCCCAAGTCTTTAATTGTTTCAGAACTGGCAAAACTTAATGAAACCGTTTATAAATTCGAGACAATAGTGAGTAACGTAGAAATTGCTCTCATTGGTGGCGATCCAAGAGATTACTTCTTTGTCGAAAAGAATTTATTGAAAATAAATAGAAATTTAGATTACGAGCAAATCAAAGACTATAACCTATATTTTGAAGCTATCAAAAAATTTAAGGACTATAAAGAGTTTCAACAAATTAAGTTACATTTGCAAGTTTTTAATGAGAATGATTTGCCGCCAAAATTTGATTATGATTTATATAATGCAACTGTTCTCGAAGAAGTCGATGAGACTATTCTCGTAACTCAAGTAATTGCAACTGATATCGATTCTGACGGACCCAATTCTGAAGTAATTAAATATAAAATTATAAGTCCGACAAACGCTCCCTTTAGAATAGATGAAAATTTTGGTAAAATATGGACCACTTCTAAAATTGACAGAGAAGTTAATTCTGAGTTTAATTTAATCATTTTGGCTGAAGATGAAGGCGGACTATCGAGTACTTGCAAAGTTCATGTGACAGTGGGTAAGAACACATGATTTTGATTGTTAAAACATTACATTAATTTATAATTATTATAATGAATTAAAATGTTTGTATAGTTGACAAGAACGACAATCCGCCTCGTTTTACAAGACTGTTTAGGGCTAACATAACTGAAAATGCAGTGATTGGCACTTTTGTAATTCAAGTGACGAGTTCTGACAAAGATTTGGGCACTTACTCTCAGGCGACTTACAATTTTTTGAGCCCTTCTGATACTTTTGATATCGATCCCTATTCTGGCAAAGTGTTCGTAACCGGTAATCTTGACAGAGAAATCAAAGAAGAATATCTACTTCTAGTGAGTGCTAATGATGGCAGTTGGAAAGCACAGACCACTCTCACCATTAATATATTAGATGAAAATGATTCGGCGCCTAAGTTCGATCAACTAATTTATGAATTTAGGAAAACGGTTTCCACAGAAAATAATACTTCACTAAATATCGGTAGAGTTAAGGCAATTGATGCCGACAAAGGAAATAATGCTATCATAACATATAATCTCAAACATAAGTCACAATTTTTTTCAATAAATTCACAATTGGGTGAAATAACCATAAAACAAATGCCAAAACTTTTCTATAATTCTGACTTAACATTCTTGAATAGACACACTTTAACTGTGATAGCCATAGATAAAGGACAACTTCCAAAGTCATCTGAAGTTACTGTCTATATAAATATATTGCCGCATAAAATAAACAAAGAAAATCAGCTCAAACCCAATCATCTAAAGATTGCAATTCCTTACGACTTAAAGAATAATACATTATTACATACGACGAGCTCTAGTATTAAATTAGATAAAACTGAAACAAATATTTTGTCAATTGAATCAAATAAAATAGTATTTACTGGCGAGTCATTAATCAAAACGGGTGATAGTCATAAGTTTATATTTTCTTCAAATTCAGACAAATTAGAAATCGAGCTTTACATCACTGAACCCAACCTTTTTGCACCACTGTTTGTCTCACACCAGAAACAAGTAATAGTTCCCGAAACTGATAACATCAATCAAATCATATTTGACGGAAAAGCTACAGATAGAGATTCTGATAACTTTAATAATTTAGTTTCCTATCAGTTTAATATAACCAAAATTATTTGGAACGACAAAGCATTTGATTATTTGAAGCTAAATTATGGTAAACTTAATCATCAATTATTCAATGAAGAAGATTCTTCAGCAAAAATCGTACAAAATCTCAACGAAATTAAGAATATTCTCAATCCATTTACTATCAATGCAATGAATGGTTCACTCTATTTAAGTGCTAAATTGGATTTTGAAATAATAACAGCCTATAGTTTAACAATTACTGCTACAGACAACGCATGGTTTAGTAAAAATTCAAGCCATGAAATCGATATTATTATTAGTGATACCAATGATGTTATCATAAGTAGTGGTAAGTCTTAGTCTTTTACTAATTAATGAGAAATTTAACTAAAAATGTTGAACATAACTATTTAAGGAACAGACTCTCTGGATTCAGATCTGGTCACCTCATCATTAAATCCCGATCCGATGTCAATAGGAGTGATTTTAGTGATTACATTCTTCTTAATTCTAATTCTGGTCATATCTACGAGTTTCTTAATATTTCATAACCAGAAGAAAAACCAGATCAGAGAATGTAATACTAATCAGAGAAAAATGACGGGATCTATAAAGCATTACTTGACAGCAACACCTACTCCACCATCAACTTTAGTACAATCACAACCATCAATACCAAGCCAAACAACACCTGTCCATACAATACCTCCACGATTGCCATCCAAACAGCCCGATGTAGTCTCTCCCATATCAGCACCGCCTGCAGAGAGGCCCCGTCCAGTGCCACCTGCAGTTCCCCCCGCATTCATACATTCACATTCAGACAATTACAATGATAACTATAGCAATATTCTGGCGACTGCTGAACACTATGACTTGGAAAATGCTTCGAGTATTGCTCCGAGTGATATAGACATTGTCTACCACTATAAGGGATATCGAAATAGAGACTCTTTGCCATTACATCACAGACACGCGCCATTAGCACGACTCAGCCCTTCGGTTAGTGAACTATCCTCTATGCCCAGGATTCTAACGCTTCAAGATTTGAGTCCACAAGTGCCGCCCTGTCCTCCTGTCACTAATAGAACTAATAAACCAAAACCTAATGATAACTCAAATGAAGACGAAGACGAAGAAGACGACGAAGAGGAGGAGGACGCAAATACTGACGACTCGTTCACGTGTTCAGAATTCGATGAAAACTATGACATCAATAAAAAGAGCAAAAATATGATCTTTCAGAGGGTTTGGTAGAAGTTCTACCACTCGTCTCAACATCTCATTCAATTACTTAACATAATTTGAAATCATAAAAACAAATTCATTAATTAGTATTTAAAAGAAAGCCATAATTAAATGCTAGTCAAACATCACAACTATGCTGTAAATAATTTGTTTGTAAAGTTTAGTTTTTAAATTATTTAATAATTTCAGTATTTTTTTACTTTTCTCATATGTGCCAATCGGAGCATAAAGTGGTTTAACTTATTTGTCAAACAAATTGCATTACAAATGTATTCAATAATTTATTTGCAAAATGTTCTGTTAAAGTACAGATAGTATTAGATTAATAACTCATTTCAACATAAGCTTATAATTTATCAAAAAAGTGAAATATGTGTTCGCAAAACAACACAAATTAACTTTTTTATTATTATCTGTGCTTTGATTGCTTTGATTAAAACAATGTTTGCGTAAAGCGTTTGTTTGTCTATAAAGAGTTGGGTTAATATAACCGAATACAACAGTTGATTCTAAAGCAACTGAACCTCATTTATATAATTTATTTGATCATCTCTTGTAATTCATACAAAAAACTTAATTTTTGATTTCTAAACTAAATTATTTTTCATATAAAATATAATAAAATTATGATTAAAACTTAATTTGTTTGCATTTAAGTTATTTTTTCCAAATAACAAGTTCTGATAACTTGTAAAAGTAATGTAAAACTTATTCAGATAATTATTGGCTCAATCAAAACAAATCGATTCACTTAAATAAGTTGGGGTATGGGGTCATGGGGGTCATGGCTGGAGGTTTCATAGTAGTGAAGGAA
Organism: Nanhermannia elegantula; assembly: GCA_034699485.1. Lineage (NCBI taxonomy): Eukaryota > Metazoa > Arthropoda > Arachnida > Sarcoptiformes > Nanhermanniidae > Nanhermannia > Nanhermannia elegantula. Next base: position 273 of record JAQGCH010000833.1, on the reverse strand, counting down.
AGTTGAAACCCAAACCCAAGATCCTTGGGTATGGGTTTGGGTATAGTTTTTGAAAACTGATGGGTATGGTGGGCATGGGTTTGAAATTTTCTAACTTTTCCTTTCTAAGGATGTCAGATAACTGTACTAAAGTGTTACTTTGTTTTAAAGCGCAACCTAATTAAGCTCAAAGTTGATCATTTAAATGAGCTCTTTGTGGGATGTGTTCTGTCTCATGTAAGTTGTCTTTTTCGTGTAAATGTTTTGCACTAAAACCTCACCTAAACTAATACT
>JAQGCH010000832.1:0-19209 GCA_034699485.1 Nanhermannia elegantula | reverse complement strand
TGTCCTGTAATCCAAACCGTTGTGATGTCGGCTGCTTTTGTATAAATGGGTTCATTCGAAATTTGGATAATATATGTATTCCACCACCATCTCCGCCGTTATGTCCAGAGCACGAAGCATATAGTGAGTGTGGCAACCGTTGTTTGGAAGATTTGAAAAATATAGACAATCCACATATTTGTCCACCAAATCGTTGTGATATCGGGTGCTTTTGCATAAATGGATTCGTTAGAAATCAAGACAAAATTTGTATTAGCCCACCTCCAATGCCTCAGTGTCCAGAACACGAAGCATATTCGGAATGCGGTAATCGCTGTTTGGAGGCGTTAGAAAATATAGACAAGCCATACATTTGTTCACCAAATCGTTGTGATATCGGGTGTTTTTGCATAAACGGATTTGTCAGAAATCATGAAAATTTTTGTATAAGCCCACCTCCAATACCACAGTTACCACAGTGTCCAGAACACGAAGCATATTCGGATTGCGGTAACCGCTGTTTGGAGGGGTTGGAAAACATAGATAATCCATATATTTGTCCGTCAAACCGTTGTGATATCGGGTGCTTTTGCATAAATGGATTCGTCAGAAATCATGAAAATATCTGTATAATCCCACCTCAAATGCCAAAATGCCCGGAGAATGAGGCGTGGAGTGAATGTGGAAACAGGCAATTTTTTATTCCATTTCAATCAATTTATATGCTTCTAGTGTTGTTTCAGTTTCAATATGATTCCCAAAAATTTAATTACAATTCTTGGAACTAAATCAACACTTTAACTTTCTTTTAATGTTATGTTATATAATATTAATTGTTTACAAAAACAGGTGTTTGGAATCTATTGAAAATATCGAATGTTCATCAGCTTGTCTTACAAATAGATGTGATATCGGGTGCTTCTGTATTAATGGGTTTGTCAGAAATCTCGATCATATATGCGTTAGTCCTCCAGAGCCGCCGACATGTCCAGAGAACGAAGCTTTTAGTGACTGTGGCAACAGGTGTTTGGAATCAATTGAAAACCTTGATCATCAATTGTCCTGTAATCCAAACCGTTGTGATGTCGGCTGCTTTTGTATAAATGGGTTCATTCGAAATTTGGATAATATATGTGTTTCACCACCACCTCCGCCGTCATGCCCTGAAAACGAAGCATACAGTGACTGTGGAAATAGATGTTTAGAGTCTATTGAAAAAATTGATAACCCCTTCACTTGTAATCCAAACCGATGTTATATCGGCTGCTTTTGTATCAGTGGATTCTATAGAGATCCGTACGGAATATGTTATTTGCCTCCACCGATGCCTTCATGTCTGGAAAATGAGGCCTACACTGAATGTGGTAACAGGTGTTTGGAATCGATTGAAAATTTTGATAAACCAGATGTTTGTATTGCAAACCGTTGTGATATTGGCTGCTTTTGTATCAGTGGATTCTATAGAGATAATAATGGTTTATGTGTTATACCAGATAATCGGTGGTCTAAAAAACAGTGGTCTAAAAAATGGACGTTTGAAGAGCAGTCTTCGCCACCACCTCTCCCACTACCTCCACACCAACCCAGCATACATTGTCCAGCTATAGAAAACTTTGATGACTGTGGCAGTCGTTGTCTGGAATCATGCGATAATATCGACGATCCATCTGTTTGTCCAACGAATATGTGTGACAGCGGATGCTTTTGCAAATCTGGTCTATTTCGAGATCAGAATGGCATTTGTGTGCCGATCGAGTTGTGTGAAATGCCAGACTCTATCGTTAGCATTACAACAACTGAAGAGTTATGTCTAACAACAAGTCCTCCCATTTGTCCAGAAGGGGAAGTCTTTCAGGAATGTGCGAGTCGTTGCACAGAATTTTGTATCCATAGCGATGACTCGTCTTTTTGTCCGCCCGATGTATGCGAAACCGGCTGTTTCTGTGAAAGGGGTTTGTTTAGAGACGACAGTGGAATATGTGTTCCTAAAGCCGAATGTGGTCGTAACGCACCCGCTCTCACACCTAAATCCTCACTGCGATGTCCTAACAATGAAAAATACGATACCTGTGGATCTCATTGTGGAGAGAGTTGTAAAGAAGCCTATGATTCGAAATCTATTTGCACTGCAAACTGTGAAAGTGGCTGTTTCTGTAAAGAAGGCTTTTTTAGGAATCACTTTGGAGACTGTGTATTAATAAACAATTGCGATTCAGAGCCCACTTCTGTTAATAATGAAGATGTTAAACACATACAAGACTCGCAGTCAAGTGCTGGACAACACGTGCCGTCGAGTGTTTCTGTCCAACACTCATCTGAAAGCTGTGGTATTCATGAAGTATATACTGATTGTGGGGATGAATGCGGTAAAACATGTGCAGATTTTAATATATATCCCAAATGTATTAAGCAGTGCAGGCCCGGATGTTTCTGTCGAAGTGGTAATTAAACTTTTCTATTTATTTTTAAATTAATACGTGAATAGAATTTGAAAAAATTAGTTTTGATGATAAAAATAATCCTTTATATATAGCTTTAATAATAATTTGATTTGAATTTTATGAACTTTCGATATTTGAATATAAGATTCAATAAATTCTCTTACGTAACATAAATAATATTTCAAAGGCTTCCTATTTTTATAATTAAATTAAATTGAAGTGCTTTTCACTTCTGTTTGCGATGAATGAGTTGATATTTGATGCATATAATGATGTTCATTAAAATAACTGCATATTCACCAAATATTGATAATTAATACATTACAAGCAATTATAAGAAATGTGAATCTTTAGAGCTGAAATGCTACTGATTACTCTGTTAAGGAAACAAAGCATAGGTTCTGCGGTGACACTATCAAATTTGAAAGTCTGAATAATAGTTTTATTAAGTTCTGTACAATTAATATGTATGTGTGTTCCGTGCGTTTTTGAGTTTATTGAGTGACATTGAGTCTGCATTAAGTTACTTCGTTAGTGACTTATGAAAAGCATAGGCTCGACTCGAGCGAAACTTTTTTGAGCCTGAGGATCAGAATCTAGGCTCTCAAGCATTCGAGCCTAGGCTCAGATTGTTTAGCATGAAGACCCTGTTGCCAAAACTTCACAGAAAACTGTTATATGTGATATATTTTAAGTCTTTTAATTTAAATATATGTATATAATTAAGTCTAAAACTAAATAAATGTCTCACATATCTGAAGCCTTCATTTAAAACATAGTTATCAATACAAATTATCTGAAAAATATCTTTATACTACAATATTTCATTTTTAGACTTTTTTAAACAATCAAAGGCTCAATAATCTTAGGCTAAGTTTCAGTGTTTTAGACTCATGCTTAAGCTCAGTTCAACCCCAGAATTTTAGACTCCAGGTTCAGTTTCACTCTATGCAGCCTGAAGAGCATGTATCATACCTATAATTTTATTTAAACTTACGGTAACTTGTTAGTATATTAATTCATGAGTATATTGAATTTTGCCTTATATACAGTGATGCTCAACTCTCGAACGTTTGGCCCTCGGTGGCAAGCGCGAGCGCTTTCATTATGCCGATCACGAGCGGACTATCAAGCGTCTGATCTCCGACCGCGAGCATGCTTTGCAAGCGCCTAATCTTAATACATAATCTTTCATACAATATAACTTTTTAACATAAAAACCTTTGATATTAATATACTTTATGCAAAAAATTTTCAGCTTATGGACTTAATCTGTCGGTAAGCGCTATGCGCTCCCTCAGCTCGAAAAACCGAGCACTGAGCGTTTTATTTTCCTTGAGAGTGAGCGCCGAGCGTGTGCATTACTGCCTATATATTGAATAATACTTTTTAATATGTTTCTGTATATAATTTTACGTTTTAAAACATCACAAGTTTAGGCTTAAGCTTGTTGTTTTCGAGCCGGGTTCAGACTAAATTTTTTGAGCTTAAGTTCTTCATTATTAGTGATTAGTGTTGGCAAAAGGCTAAAAAGCTAATAATTTGTTATGCTTTTAGCTTGAGCCCTGTGAAATTTCTTTAGACTTTAGTTTTAGCCTTTTAGCCCTAAAAATTAATAAATAAAAATTTTGGATCAATTTTTAATTAAGGATGAAACGTTATTCACTCAATTAGTGTGTTATTGAAAGAGTTCACTTCAAAATTAAAAATAACACATTTATGTCTGTTTCTGTGTTTGAATGTGAAAGACTCAATCTTTAGTGCCAGTATGATGTATAGGTATGGCTTCAATTCTAGGCAGACATATAATGTTCAGTTTTTTTAACTTAATAAAAATAGAATAACAATAACTGATATTTGAAAGTTCAAAAATTCAAATTTATATATATAAATTAATAAATATAAAAATATTTTCATTATTCGCTTCAAAGCTAATTTTCTTTCGTACATTTTTCAATTATTTTTAAATTTTGAAATCTATTTACTTTACTGAGATTTTCAAAGCATTTTTAAATATTTGATTCTATGAAGAACACAATTATAGTCTCCATAAGTCTTAAAATAAAAAAACTAATTTCACTCTTAGATAACAGTCAAAACATTAAAATTCAGTTTTCATAATCTGTTTCAAAATAATACTTGTATTCCTGAAAAAATTACTTTTTTATTAAGGGTTTTATTGTTCAAGAGTTTAACTTTGATTTTAATTTATTTCCAAATATCATGAATTCTTTTATTGAATTTAATTGACTGTACAATTCTCTGATCTATTTTCTAATAGGGTTTTTACGTGATGAGGACGGGGAGTGTGTTTTGCCAAAGGATTGTAAAGCGAATATCAATTTGTGAACCAACTGATTATATTATGCCAGCACAACTATTATATTAATTAACTTTAGTTTAATTTTATTAGAAAAATAATTTTAATCATTCATTAAAAGCTTTTATAAAAGACGAATAGATTTTAATTTCTATTCTGCATTAATTTTTAAATTCATTTATATTTTGAAAAAACTATCTCTTGAACAATAGAATCACAAAAATTAATTTAACACACAATTTGATTAAACTTAGGAAAGTATAACAAAAAATAACTTATATATAAACATTTCTGATTTTAGATCTATTTAATAAATTATAATTTATAGAAATATCTGATAAATTTTTCAATTATTCATTTCTTTATTTATCAGTGAAAATAAATACTATCCGGTAATAAATATGAATAAATAATACAATTATTTTTTAATTCTAAAAGTTTAACAATAGTTTTGATTAGTTTTATGTACAAGTAATTGATTTCATTTTGGTGTACAGTGAGATACTTTCTGCAAAAATTTTTCACTAGAAGTTTCAAATTGTGATTATTTTAATTAACTTGTAAACAATTGAATATATAATTTTTTCAATTCAAATATTATTTGGTAATAGTGTACCACAAATAAAATCACATTAATTTAAGATTACAACTAAGTTTTCTAATTTGTTTATTGTCAGGCTTTTTACGTGATTTCGACGGTGGGTGTGTTCTTCCCACAGACTGTATGATAAGTAGACCAGAAACTAAACCTACACCTCATCCAACCTCAAGAACTGAACTACCACTCTATCCAATACCAGAAGCCGGAGCACAACCCAGAACAGACACTGATTCATCACTTAATCCAAACCCAGAGAATGAGCCAACACTTAATACGAGCCCAAAGAATGAGCCAAAACATAATCCAAGTGCAGAAACTAAACCATCGAACACAAAAACCCTCGAAACCGACAAAATTAAATCAAAACCACAAACAACTTCGTCACCAGAACTAGTAATACAAAAGTGTAATCGAAATGAACACTATTCAGAATGTGGTTCACATTGTGGACAATCGTGTAATGTTCAAGAGTCATGTCCTCCTGATTGTCAAAGAGGATGTTTTTGTGATGAAGGACTCTATAGAGACAAATATAATCGTTGTGTACCTAAAGATCAGGTCAAAAATAATTTCTTTCGTTATTTACAAAATAATAAATTTTCAAATGAAAATGATATTTATTTTTTACATAATTAACCCGTCAGTGCTCTTGTGATTTCCAATTGACCAAATGTTTGGATGTAAATGAGGAATATTTTTACTGTTTTAGTGAATGCGGCAGAACTTGTAAAGATTTCGACCAAGGAGTTGGTGCAAACTGTAGTGATAGGTGTGCCAGAGGGTGCTTCTGTAAAGAAGGTATTTTTTATGATAATTTAAAATATTTTGAATAGTTTTATATGATCATTAGGAAAGTCTATCCTTTAAAATACTTAAATAAATAAGCTTTTAATTCGTGTTTTAAATTATAGAAAGAAGATTATAAATTAAGAATTAGACTTAAAATTAAGAAAAAATTAGAATTTTGTTTTACGAATTTGTTTGTTTAAGAGAACCAATGAGTTTAGCCCACCCATAGATATTCATGATTTTCCTAAAGAGGCTTCCACTGGATTCTCAGATCCTAACAAAGTCTGTTGACTAATCATAAAAATAGTGACTTAAACGAAAGGATGATTTTTACTTCAATATATATAAAATTAATGATAGGATATCTATTTTTGTAATTAATTCTAATGATGTGATCGTTAATGTTTGTAATTTAGAAACCAATGTTAAAAGCATTTTTCACATAAAACCACATTAAGCATAACTATCAAAATCATATTTGGATCTCTTGAACAGACGTTGGCAAAAAACATTTTGAACACAATTTTCTAATAAAATAAACTTTACTTAATGTCAGGTTATGTCAGAAACGAAAACGGAGTTTGTGTGAAACCAGAATTATGTAATAAATGGAAAAATAGTGCTATCCCAAAGTGCAATAACAACGAAGTTTATTCCGAGTGTGGAATGGAATGCGGGCACCAATGCTTTGATGTCGGAAAGAAAGTTGAGTGCAAGGAAGATTGTAAACCAGGCTGTTATTGCGCCGAAGGATTTTATAGAGGAGAAGATTCCCGTTGTGTCGAACCTATGGATTGCGAAGACAAACAAGAGACTCGTGTCGGACATAAGAAAATTTTAACTGAATGTGAAGTTAGCGAAGAATACACAGAGTGTGGAAATTTTTGCGACGAAAACTGTGAACCAACTTCTGATTCAAATGACTGTACGATGACCTGTGAAAAAGGCTGTCATTGTATTGCAGAATATAAGAGGAATAAGAGAGGGGTTTGTGTCCCCACTGAAGAATGCAAATTACCTGATGCTATGCCTAAATGTGGATTACATGAAGTCTTTTCTGAATGTGGATCGACTTGTGGTTACCGGTGCTCTGATCTAAACAACAAGGATATTCAGTGTCCACTTGAGTGCAACAGAGGATGTTTTTGTGAAGAGGGATATTTCAGAAATGATGAGGGACTTTGTGTTCGCAAAAGACAATGTAATGCGGATGCGACTCAATGCCATCCAAATGAAACTTACTCCAAATGTGGCAAACATTGTGGTGAGACGTGTGAAGATCTTCGGAATGCGGATATTTCATGTCCGCAAATCTGTGAGACCGGCTGCTTCTGCAAAAAGGGATTCTATAGAGATATCGATGGAGTTTGTGTTCCAAAAGAGGCCTGTGATTTACAGACAACTTTAGCGCCTAAACAGACCTGTGATGATAATGAAGAACATAGTTTCTGTGGTAATAAATGCAGTGAATCGTGTGACGACAGTACCAGCTGTACCGCAAGTTGTGAAGTCGGATGTTTCTGTATTAGTGGTAATTAAGTTCTTCTATCATATTAGAGAATGATTTTTTCAAAATATGCTATACTTCCAAATATTACCCTTTTTGATAAAACTTGCGCTGACTCACTTTTGTATAAATTTTAAGTTAGATTAAGTAAAGATAATTTGCGCTAAAGCTTAACCAAAATAAAGTTCAAACAAACTGAACTCTCTCTTGACAAACACTGATATTCTATTTTGTGTTAAATCTACAAATCCTGCAAATGATATAATTAAACAATTTAAAAATATATTAAATGATTAACAAAAATTAGGCTCAAAATTGTCAGTTTGTATCATACAATTCTTGGGTGTAGTATCGAAAGGCTCACTCGAGTAAGATAACTGTAAGTTCGCTCTCCTGTAAAGCAGATATGTATTGCACTAAAAACCTAACCTAAACCTAACTTTATGGAGGGTTAGGTATTAGTGCAATACATATCTGCCATACAAAAAAGCGAACTTACAGTGATCTTACTCGAGTGGGCCTTTTTCGATACTACACCCCAATTCTTATATAAGGATCAAGGGTCACCTCTTTGATAATTCTAACTCAAGGATTCGATAGAAGTTGACCTGACATGACATCGGTATTTACTCTGCATCGAGTGGCTATTTCTTAACCAAAAATGAATGCTTGCATTAAATTTCTGTTATTATAAACTCTTTTGCTGTACAGACAGCGGTATATAATTGAATAACCACATGTACAGACATTTTCCCCATAACTGTAATGGTGTGACATGTTATTAATGTAATTAACCTTTTCTCCAAATTAATGAAATTTTCTCTCATAGGTTTCTTGAGAGATAAATCAGGCAGTTGTGTACCTGAAGACCAATGCAAAGCCTTGAAAAGAGAGAAAAGAGCCGATGCAAAAAGCGAACCATGCCTAGAATGTGACCCAATCAATGAGTATTACACAAGTTGTGGCAGTCATTGTGGACTTCTTTGTAGTGATATCGGAAAAACACCCGATTGTACTGTAAATTGCAATAAAGGCTGCTTTTGTAAGTATGGGTTCTATAGGAACCAAATGGGGAAGTGTGTCACTAAAGATATGTGTGCAAATGAGACCAAAAATGAATCTGAACAACAAATAAATGAAATGACAAAACATAAAGATTCTCAAAACAAAATAACAGTTCTTCACAGCAGTAAAACTTCAGGAAATAAATCTAAAAGTGCTGGAGAAGGAGAATCTGATTCAAAAATACCTGAAAAGGAACAAAATGATATCGAAGTTATTAATTTCTCTCATTCCTAGTGAATAATTTTGATTAATGTTTATTGACATCGGATTGACATGTATTAGACTTTTTTAACTAATGATTCATTTTAAAATAAAAATCTTGAACTATTTTATTTGAAAAAACCTAAAAAATTGTTTTATTATTAGTATCGATTGGATTTTCTTATCGGAATAATATGAATGAGTGTACCCACTTTTCTGAATAGATATGTGGAATAATTTAGCGTAAACGTTCAAAATTCATTCAAATTATTTGGTTTAGAAAATTTACTCAATATAAATAAAACTCTTTGTGCCCATCAATCAATTTAATATTCAGAAAAGACAAATAGTTCTAATGCATCGTTAACTTAAACTAAATCTAATAAAGTAAAACCTCGTTATAGCAAACAATATGAACGGGTTTCAACACATATTGGCAATTCTTTAGCCATAAACTATTAAAAACAGATAAGTTTGTTAAATACTCTAATTATATGAATTTCAAAAAATGCCTAAAAATCAAAGCCATAGCTTAGAAAAAATTCTTATAATAGAAGGGGATTAACAAGAAAATATAAGTGAACACAACTTACCTTATAGATGGGGAACTATTCTGAAGAGTTTAAGTACCAGTACTGCCAATAAAAAAAATATTAATAATATTAATATTAATACCTACTCTTTCAAGAAAGATTGGTTCAAAACATGTACTCATTGTTGAATTCGGTCAAAAATATAAACTTAAGCAAAATTCTATTTAAAATAGCTTTCAAAATATAAATCAAATGATACTTTAGTTATATGTGACCAGTATCTGAAATATATAATATAATACATTAATTGAATAAAATTACTCGATATAAAAGAGTCGTTATATCGAAATGGTTCTGTTATCCTTTGAACTTTGGTTATAACGAGGTTTTACTGTATATCACAAGAATTACTTGAAAGTCCAGACGAAAGATCCCAAAATTGATCATAAAATAATTAAATAAATCAATTGAATTATGTCAAAAAGTTTAATATGTGTCTAACAAATAATGATTAGTGTTTTTTCAAAAATTACATTATTATTAATAAGAAAACTAATTATTCTAAAAAGATTAACATTTCTTTCATTAGAGTAATTAGTTTTAAGAGTTGAGAAAACACTGACACTTAAGACGTTTTCTAATGCTTACAATGTTGTCGTTTAAATAGTTTGTATACTACAGAAAAAATGGAAAACAAAGGGAACCTAAAAAATTATCGTTTGAAAAACAAACATTACCGTTAGAGAACTTCAGTTCAGGTCTGGGAGATAAAGGCTACTCAAGAGAAAAGGCCGTAAATATAAGTACTTCTATCAAAAAACCACATGTATCGCTTAAATTAGGCACTGATGACACTAAAAACATCTCAACATTAACTACAACTCCAAAACTTAACAAACTAACAAAAATCACAAAAACCAATGAAGGCTGGAGTGAAAAAAGTAGATCTGTTCATATCATTTAAATCAAAATGCTATAACTTTATAGAGATATGAATTTATTATAAACCGAATATTAAAAGATAAATATTAGGAAAATTCCAAAGCATTAATATTGAGTCGATATCTTCTATCAATAGTTTTGTGATCTCAACTTAAATGATTGGTTTTTCTAAACTAACATTTCAATACTTTGAGATTCTATTATTATTTATTTTCATTCAAATTTAAATTAAGTTTTGAACCAAAAAATATCTATTGTGTGCCTAAATACTGAAATATTAATTCAAAATATACTGCTTTAGAACAATATAAAAATAATAATTTGAAGCTGTAATAAGTTAATGCTGTAGTAATGAATATAAAATTATCAATTATAACAATTCTTAAAATTTACTCTTTTTTGTTTAAATAAATTTCAGGAATGATTTATGTTAAATTCTCAAATGTTTTACACTTTTAGTTAATATAGTTTTAAATTTTGTAAAAATTACACTTATATTATCTGTTTTATAAAACAACAAAACATATAATGTATATTTCAATATTTTAAAACTTTTTGGTTAATAAAAAATCTTTTCTATTTATGTTTCTTAAGTTCAAACTGATAACCAAAGTTTTGAAAAATATTTTGAAGTTCAAGTTTGAAAGATACAAAGCTAATGACTTTATTATAAGCAGATTATAAGTTATGTAAGCTATAACTTACTGGTAATGTTAAGTCTTAAGTCTTGGGTCACGTTGAACATTAAATGATGTGAACAGATTTACTTTTTAAATTCCATTCTTGAATTTATCATACATTACCAGTTACTTATCCAAGCTCTACAACAACGTTAACAACTTCAACACCTACAACCTCTGCAAATCAATATCTCAATCAAGTGAATAAAACGCTTTTGCCAAACGACTCAAATGCAAAATTGATATCCAAAATTGGAGATAACAGAGCCTTAATTGAAAATCAATTAATTAAAGGCATGCGTGACAAAGAACCTGATGTGCCGTTTAAATTGGGCACTGATGATAATAATAAAACAGGTTCTAATACTACACCTCTAATAACTTCAAAAGTAACAACTTCTTCAATTCGAGATCTCAATCAAGTTTTAGTTAATAAGACATTTTTACCGAACGACTCAAATTTAGAGTTGTTCTCAAGTGTTGGGAATAACAGAAACTTAAGAGAAAATCCTGTAAACAAAAGCACTCTTGACGAAGAACCTGATGTGCCGTTTAAATTAGGTATTGATGGTACTAATAAAACAGGTTCTAATACAACATCTCCAACAACTTCAACTCGAGATTTCAATCAATTTTTAATGAATTTACAAAAAGATAATAATAATAATACTAAGCCTTATTTCAAAAAACCAAAGTCTTGGAAAGGAGGCACAGGTATTCAACTTCGTAAATGGATAAAGGCTTTCGAGAAGGTCGCGGGCGCTAACAATTGGACACAACAAGAAATGCCGAGAGCATGTGGCGAAGTGTGGGAGGGATATAACGCAGTGGTTTTTGAGTCAATAATTGGAGACCAATTTTGTGAAGACTGGGACTGGACTAAAAGCCAATTAATGGCTTTTTATGACAGATTCAAGGAAAAGTTCGTTTCCCTCAAAACATTGCGTCAAATAAAGAGAAATCAATTTAAAACGGCTGATGAATATGTTCGGCAAATGATTGCAACAGCAAAAGTGGCGGATCCGCACCTCACAGACACTGCAATCACGAAATACATAATCGAAAACTTAGACCCAGAAACGAGAGCAGTTCTATTAAAAGGTGTAATGCCTGCACCAAATCAAATATTACAATTTATTACAGACGCTGAAGGAGCCAATCGTTTAGCCCTTAATCAAAGACAACTGAGTAAAAAACAACAAAAACTTTAAAAGTGCTTTAATATAAAAAAATCAAATACTACTATAATTATTAACATAAATATAATATATGAAAATGACTGAATCTAAAAATGCAATGAAATTATTCTATGAATTAAATGCATAATTTATATGAAATATTTTGAAATTATATATTATCATTTTTGATGCCATATTATAAATCGCCTTAAATTACTGGTTATGATTGAATTTTAAAAAAGAAATTTATTACTTTTAAAAAATGAAAGTGTTGTTACATCGCAACCAAAATACTTTTTAATAGTTAACAGATTCTATCTTTTTGCATACAATATACCTGCAGTATACTAGTATACGACAGTAGTTTCATACTTTTTTGGTATGTGGCGGAGCGCCTTTCCATAGAAGCTAATGTTAATTCTTTACAATTAACACAGTTTGAAAACTGTTAGTATATGGTATGCTGTATTCAAAAGTGGTTATTAATAACTAAAATAATAGTTCCAGTCTGAAAATGATTATTTTATAATAATTATCATAATATAATAATTTTCATATTATTAAGAATAGACAACAGAAAGTATGATTTTGAAACAAAAGCTCTAACTAATTGTAACTTAATTACAATTTATAATCATATCTGTATGTCATAAACATATGAAAGTAATCATTAATAAGTTTTATATTCATCATAATGTTTCATAACTCAAGTGATCAAAATTTGAATTAAATTAGATTATTCTCTATCCTATTGTTTTTTAGCTATTGTTAAGCATTTAATTTGATTTATTTAAAAAATTATTAATTAAATTTTTCGACTTCATAAGTAATTGATTCGGTAGTTTCTACAAAATCGAAATCGCATTGTTGTGGTGAAAGACATTTTCCGTCAGATAATACATTACGTCGAGGCGAAGACTTAAAAACAGATCTTTTATCTCTTATATATTTTCTTTTTAATGCATGACAGGCTGCAGAACAATCTGAACATTTAAAGTATTTCATACCATTCGGACATTTAATTATGTATTTATAAAAAGTTTTGACAGTAGTAGTAGTTGTTGTTGTTTCGTAATAATCGTTATCATAATATTCCGTAATTATAGTCGTCTCTAAATTTTCATAAATTTCAGGCGTTGTCGTCGTTTCCAAAACTGGATTTTCATATAATGTGCATTCATTGGGAAGAATACACCGACCTGTGTAGTCGTCCCGAAAGAATTCTGTGGAACAAAAACAGCCTCTTTTGCATGTGTTTTTGCAAACAGGGCTCTGATCCAAATCACTGCATCGATGCCCGCAATCACTGCCACATTTATAAAAGGTTTGATTTTGTGGACATCGTATTTTCGCTTCAATATTTTGCTTCTGTGGAGTAGGAATTGTTGCGGCGGCGACTAAATTAAGATAAAAGATTATCTTTAAGTTATAGGAAAGTTCGATATTGAAATTGAAAAACTGTTGAGTTATATAAAAAAAGATTGAATCAGTATTACTAAACTCGTGTTGTATTTGTTAACGTTTTATCGAATAAAAATATTATTCATTATTAAGTTTTAATAAATCAATGTTTAACTGTTTTATCTAAGATTTCCCGTTTTTAACCGGTTTTCTGGTCGGTGCAGGTTTTTATGGGTCATAAAAGTGTATACATTAGTATATAAGCTTATCTAAACTTAACTTTAATAAAATTTTCAGTTATTTATTTCTTACTTATCATTGAAAATAATTGATATAAAAAAGTATTTGCCGAACGTTTTCGATCTACACTGAGATCATCTTCAGGGCAAAGAAATTATAAATAAATTATTGCAATAACTTTAACACTGCAACAAAATATTAAAACTTTGTATATGAGAGAAAATAAGGTAATATTTCGATATATATATGCAATGAGAACATATTAATTGATTTTTAAACCTTAAAATATAACCGCATATTAAAAATTGGGCCCAAGTCTTGTTATTGTCTGTTCTTAAATGTCTTAAATGGCCGAACACTGTATAGTTTCGCGTGTTTTGATATTCTACATATCGTCTGAAAATTGGCGTAAGGATGACAACAGTTTTGATGCAATTTTTCAACAATAAGATTTCGCATCACATATAAATTCAAATTAATCGTTATTATTATTAGAATTATTTTTGGCTTATAAAAGGTTTCTGGACTTTCGAAAAACAAACTTTTATAAAAATGCAAGAAATCAGACGTATTGATAGCCATTTATACTTAGGAAACAGAAGCGCCGCTCAAAACTTGGATACAGTCAATAGATTTTGTTTTGAGCGGATATTAACTATTGGAAGGATTCCAATCTCAGAAACAAATAGATTTGAAACCATTGAGTACTTATTCATCTGCGCAGAGGATAATGAAAATGAAGATCTATTGACTCATTTTCCAAAATGTTATCGATTTGTTAATAAGTCGATCAAGAATTGTATGAAATCTTTTATATGCCTTTCAATGAAAATAATTATTGTTTTGATTGTTCTCTTCTTTAGGCAGAGATGTATTGATTGAATACGATAATGACAAATGTCTGTCACTAACAATCATTTGCGCATATCTTATGAAAAAGTACAGACAATCACTTTATGTGACACTTTTATTAGTGAACAAAACGGCAAACAATCCGATGATAGACTTTAATACAGAGTTTCAAATGCAACTCATTTTATACTTTGAAATGAATTATATTCTGGACGGAAGTAAATATAAATTCAGACTCTATTTACTCAACAAATTCTTCAGTACTTTATTGAAGTCACAAATACAAGATTATGGAATACTGTTATTGTCATATCTGAAAAAAGTATCAAAAGCACAGAAAAATGTTGATTTGATTAAGAAATCAAAATACAATTGCATTAATTGCGAGAAATATTTATTCTCCAGTTATAATGTTATTCAAATAGAAAGTTATGATAACATTCTATGCAATTATCTATTTATTGAGCCCCGAAAATGGATGGCTAGAAGTTTCGAAACTCTTGAACAAGAATCTACTGTTCATGTACTCAAATGTGGTAATTGCAATAATCGTTTGGGAGAGTTTGATGTGATTCGAAAGTTTAAGTGCAAATGTTATTTACATAAGCGATTCGGTGACTATTTAGTGTTCAAAATCAATAGATTTAGTGTAAACCAAGTTAAAAGACCTGCACCTGAGATGGGTTGTCTCGAAAAATTGGTGGCTATTATTGAATCGTGGATTCAGTCAATTGCAGAAAGACTTCAAGCATTGGATCGATCAGTAGATGGTTAAATAATACAGGAATTTGTGTTTTAATTTTCATATTTCAAAAAAGGAATAAAATTTAAAATTTTGATCAAATATTTTTCAAAAATGCAAATTTAAAAAAATAATATAAATTATATAAAAGACTGCAATTATTCGGAACAAAAATCTTTAAGATATTTAAATTATTTCTAGCATTTACTCAATAAGTTTCTAAAACTTTTGAACATAAAAAGATTGTTAACCACTTAACCATTGAACTGAATTGAATTGATGGCAATTTAAAGGTATGTGAGGTATAAGTTAATTAAAAAGCAATGTTTTACTCTTAATTTCATCGTTAAAATATGGGGTTTTAATAGAAATATTAAGAAATATAAAAATATATTATATTTATAGCTTTGTAAAATTGAATGCAATTTTGATTCTTAAAGAAAAGATAATTAATTACAACACTTACTGTCGTTTACTTGAAAGGGAACACAAACTTTAGAAATAGCGCCTCTAATAAAACCTTTATTACAATAACAACTGGCCACTGGTTTAGCGCCCGGACATTCAATAAGTAAATTATTAGTAGTCGGTGGACACGGACTTCCACGAGGATTAAAGTATTCATTTTTAGGACAATCGACTGAAAAAAATATAAATCAACAAAAATAATTCAAAATAAATTTCTCAATAATTACGGCATTGACTCCTTCTAATGCATCCGCCACTGATTTCTCTAACATAACCATTATTACAAAAACATCCGCGGGCACAGTCATCGCCACAATAAACTAGTTTTTTATAGTTCTCACAAGTTTGAGGACATTTAGTTCCGCAATCACTCCAGTGCTGATTCTCTTCACATAGAGTCAATTTTTTTGCTTTAAATAATCGATTTTTATCTAAATTATAATTCATATGCATTTATATTAAATGAAAAAAATCAAATTTATTAATACCGGGACAGTGTTCCAGTTGAATACACTTCCAATTCGAAGATCTAACAAAACCTCCTTTGCAAACACATGACGGCACACAACCTGAATATGTGACACATGTAGTCAACTCTGGTTTTTCGCAAGTTTGATGACAATAACGAGGACACGGATTAAAGATTTCATTTTTATCACATTTAAAACCATTTTCTTGTTTTAAAAAATATATAAAATACTAAATAAATGTTACTTTTTATTAATAATTAACAGGTTTTTAGTCATTCCTATTCTAAATACTTATGAATTATTTCCAAAAAATTTTTATATCCCAAGTAAAAATTTACCCATTGGTTGGATTTTGAATTCTGAATTAAATAGTGATTTGGGTTGACTTTTGTCGTCCTCAACAATAATTAATTTTGTATTACTTTTGTCTTCTTCTGTATTAATTGATCTAATATCAGGTTCTGAAATAATAGTAGAATTTATCTGTAATACTGGTTCGGCTCCGATCGAGTTTTGATTAGAAGTAACAAAATTTATTATCAAATAGTGTAATAAAAATATTTTAAATAAAAACATTTTAAATTAATTAAGTCAAGCCATCAGTTTCTGTTGACGTAATATTAATAGAATTACTATTAGGGGCATTAGTCATGCATTAAATCATTTGAAACTTTGAGCTCTAACCAGTGTCACCGTTAGTCTTATGAACCAATTATGAGCTAAGCTCAAAAAATTATATTACCGGTAAATAGTTTTAAACTAAGAACTGTTGAAAAAATAACCTTTAATTAGAAATGTTTTCACTGTATAATTAATACTGTATGATGTACTGTATAATTGCATATATACAAACTTAAGCTAAGGCAGCGCTGTATCCAGAATGTTTGTAAGGCCAGACATAGAAAAATTGCAATATGTTATTTTTAAAATACTTGAAAAACTTAGAGGCCTGTGCTATGGTGGGCCCAATATCTATAGAAACAGCGGTATTTTGACCATAACTTTTTAAAGAAATAAATTTAATCAAAATGCTTAAAATGATTTTTGAACGAAGGATTTTTTTAATATTAGAAATAAAATTTCGGAAAATATAAACATGTTGTTGAGAAAATGGCAAAAAAACTATTAAAAGCACGCGTAATAATTATAGAAACTTTTGTGGTTTTCTGGTTTAAACCCTAATTACCAGAAATAGAGACTATGAAATTGATCTAAACTCAGCCAATAATAGTTAGGTAAGAGTAAACTAATTTTCGCGCACTTCCGAAACGGCCGCAATCAATCCAGAGGTAGCAATCATTTTACCCGAAACCCAATGTCACCATTTCCGTAATTCTTTAGAGTTTTAAACTGACTACCAATTAATCATTAAAATATGGAAAATGTAATTTCGGGTAAAATTTTGCTATATTTTATTAAATTTTCGCTAAATATCGGGAAACAATTAAACAGATAAATTCTAAAATGATATGATAAGTTTTGAATGTGTTTCTAAACAATGGAAACGTTTAGTATTACGTTTAGTAAACTGTATTAATAAGAAAATATAAATTTTATATAATAAACATTTATTAATTAAATCTATAATCAAGTGTTTGAGAATACTCTATGAATATTTTTATTATTTAGAGTAAAACTTTTGGAACTGAATTAATTTTACAAATAGGCGATTATAGCAAATGTAAATTTTGCTATTAATTGAGATAATTTTTTCTTAAAGTTGTGAATTTTCATATTTTTCATAATTAAAAAACTTATTAAAATTTTTCTATCATTTACTGATTTACTATTACTGTATTAACATTGAGATCGAGGAACACAATGACCAGAACCGGATCTATAGAACCCTAATTTGCAAAAACATCCTCTATTGCAAACTTCAGGACATAATACAGACTGATCCAAATCATTGCATGTATTGCCACAATCGCTTCCACAGTTAGTGAAATATTCATTCCCTTTACAATGTTTGCACTGTTCCTTCTCTTTGCACTTGTTTTGTAATAAGAAAAAAAACAATTATATAATTAATATTTAAATAATGCAAAAAAAGCTTCACCTGATCTTCTGTAACGCATTTACCGTTTTTGTTGCGTAAATACCCTTAAAAATAAATAATTTTTTAGCACTTATGTAAGTGAATAGCTTTTAAACTTTTTCCGTGTTTTTGTAGGTTTGAGAAAAATCTGAATCAAAAACTATTTATGATTTTAAATTTGAAGCATTTAAATAACATGTATTTTATATGTTTATTGCAAGTTATGATTACCAGAAACACAAAAACATCCTCTTTCGCATTCAAATGTATTACTTTGGCCATTATTTTTGTTCACAAGACATGCTTCGATGGTGTCATCACACGATTCCGCACAACTATTGCCACACGAATTAAATTCCTCATTCGCGGGACATTTTTTCTGAGATTTCGGGGCAACAGTTGGTAAATTGCATTTATGACGCGGCACACAATTTCCTTCAGAGTCTCTAAACAGGCCTTTCTTGCAAAAACAGCCCACTATTTAAATATTGAGAAATTATTCAGTATTTGCACTCAATTAATAACAATTATTGAAAGTTTTAAAATTTTGAGACCTTCACACTGTTTGGTGCAAATTATCGGTAGTTTGAGGTGTTCACAAGACCCTCCGCAATGTTGACCACATTTTGAGAACCTCTCACCACTGCTGCAATTAAAGAAAATACTTCTGCCTAAAGACTCATGTTTTGGTCCATTATTATAATCTTGAATATTATCGGTGTCCAAATCCCTCGTACCTGGTTTGGGAA
The DNA here is from genome assembly GCA_034699485.1 of Nanhermannia elegantula. Taxonomy (NCBI): domain Eukaryota; kingdom Metazoa; phylum Arthropoda; class Arachnida; order Sarcoptiformes; family Nanhermanniidae; genus Nanhermannia; species Nanhermannia elegantula. Next base: position 13 of record JAQGCH010000832.1, on the reverse strand, counting down.
TTGTGTCACAATC
>JAQGCH010000831.1:0-19214 GCA_034699485.1 Nanhermannia elegantula | reverse complement strand
ATCTGACCTCAATGACCCTGTTTGCCGCAAAGAGCACACTTTATATCTATAATAATTATATATGAATTTTTTGATATCGAGCAGGATTTGATATTCGCTTGGCAGTTGGCGCACATTGCTGCTCAGGACTTTTTTTTAATTCTAAACATGAAATAGTAGATTAATAATCGTTTTAAAGATAATTTTTAAAATCAAAAATAGGCCTTTATTTTGGATAAAATGATGATTCATTAGTGATGAATACCCTTTAAAGATTCTTTTTGAAGCGTTATCATGTTATTCGTTTGGCAATTATAGCAAATGTAAATTTTACTAAAATAAAAAGTTAAATGTGAAAAAAATAGAAAATAAATCTATACAATAGTGTTCTTTTTAGTGCCATTTTTATTTCGGACCATTTGTTGACTTCTGTTTCAATAAATGGCTGTGAGTCTTGTCTTCATATTATTTTGTGAGCTTAAACGTGATCTTTTAAGTGTCCACAAAGAAAGTTAATGTTCGCTAAATAACAAGAGTGTAAGTTTCACAACAATTTATTGAAAACAAGTTAATATCTATGATCAAAATAAATATTTTCCTAAAAAGAGTTTATTGAAGTATTTCTAAGAAGTATTTATCTCTTTATCCAAAATAATGGTCGATACCATACCATAACTTTTGTTTAAGTTAGTGTTTGAGACCCATACTTAATATTTTCTGAAAGTCAAGTAGTAAACTTCGGTTTTCCTCTAATTTTTCTAGTTTTGTACAGTAAAAGCTCGATATAACTCACCTCGATGTAACAAACATCTCGTTATAACGTACATACCCGGAATCCCGTTCGGCCATAAAAGTAAGCTAAAATCCATTCGATATAACGAACAGCTCGATTTAACGGACAAAAATTTTTACCCCTTGACTGTTCGTTATATCGAGCTTTCACTGTATTCAGTGAAATCAGACACCGATAGAAAAGTTTATTTAAAATAATAAAGCAAAGTATTTATATCTTGATTCACTTTCCTGATTTGTCTCCCAATTTCAAATGTTTCCAACTTCAGGAAACTAATTATTGGACATCAATTCAAGAGTATATCCGGCCTTTCATCAAAAGTTTTAGCTTTAATCGTAAATATAAGTAGACTTCACCTGATTGGAGATTTTGTTATCTTTGCTTAGGTTTTTGAGTAAAAAACTAAACAATTATGAAGTTTTAATGAAACTTTGATTTAAATTTGAATTACAGTAAAAATAAAATAATATAAAATCCTATAATTAAAGGTAAGCTAAAAGTTAAGATGCCTGATAAAGCTTTACTCTATTTTTGTTGAATACTATTTTATTGATTAAATGCTTAAATTCAAATTTTTGTGTTCGATATATTGCAAAGCCTGTCACGTACTTTAGTTTGAGACAACATTCAATACTAACTCTAAAGAAGAATTAACTAAACTTCACGTGTGAGTCATTTGGAAGCAGTGTTTACGAGATCATGATTTAGCGATTAATGCAATGCGAGACAAATGTGTAATAAATGCGATAGAGTTATCACTGAGTAAGTAATGGCACTATCTTTTTGCTCATAAAGCCTCACATAATAGTCAAATTAAGTTTCCTGTTATTACTCCTTATTTGGGTTGGCATTTGTCCCGATTGCGTCTGGACTATGGATTTCAACTAAAATGAGATTTCGCTTCAAACTTAATCTTCAATGTAATTTGGACTCAAGAAGTCCTAAATTTATTTGGAGATATATTTTGACACTATTCGAAAATTTTAGTGAAATTGGTATAAAATTCATTACATCGAAGAAAGAAGTGATGGTGTAATCATTCGATCTCAAAAGCAGATCGACATCAAAATGGTGGACACACTCAAACAGGTTCAAAAGTTTAGTTATTTGGGTGAAATCTTCCCTAATTATAATAATTAAGGAAATCTTCTGACATAACAGAAGAATAGGACCGACCAATGCTATTATGAGAGAGCTCAAGAGGACTATTCTTACGAAGGCAGAGCTCAAAATAAAGCTGTCTGTCTATGTGCCCGCTCTAACATATGGGCAAAGTCGTGGACCGTCACTGGACTACAATCAAAACCAAGTTTTGAAATGAGGTTTCTTAGGAGAGTGATTGCACTTTCTCTACTTTATATTCCACATATTAGACAAGATCTTGGAGTTCTTGGAGATCTTGGATTTTGAGAATCGAAAGGTCACAACTCCGATGGTACTGACGTATGATTCAGGAGAGACTGACTACTGGTCTGCAATACTAAAAATGAGTGGAGTGAGACACAGAGGAACTCCGTACGAGATGGTCTGACTTGTGTGGGTACCACTTTGGAACTTACAAGGTTTACTGGGCACGAGTCTCGAAATTTTTTATTTTGAAAATATTGATAAAACAATTACAGACTATAATGTTAAAAATTTGAATTTCAGGAAACTGATCACTTATTTCGAGCCTAAATTAGGGTCACTAAGTCTAATGGAGTTAAAAACTGGACATCTTAAAAAAATTAAAAGGTGGACCGAAGGATCATTTTTTTATAATTTTTTATTTTGGGAAAAACTCAAAGGGGGACAAAGTACAGGTTTTTTAAATAGCCCAAAATCTGACTATCTATCTGAAATCTGGACGGTTGGTCGCTCTAGGCCTAATTATTACTCAATGTAAAACAAATCATTAATAAGGAAAATTAATGATATATTTTATACATTATATATTCTGTTTAATCTGAGAGAATATTCTCTAAAGTTAGTAATCATATCACTAAAAAGTGCACACATTTAAAGCCTGATTTAATCAATAAACCCCGTGTTTTTAAATAAAAAATATAGTCAATTTAATAATTAATTAAATGGATTTGTATTCATTAAAATTCTAACAAATTCTTAAATTTATATTAACAATATATATTTTGAAAGTCAGATTATGTATTCAATGTAACTTCAATTTCGAGAAATCTCGAGATTCGATCTCTTTGATGCGCAGTTTAATTCATTCTTTGGATCGGAATCATCTCTGTCATGAAAGTATCCAAAAAGTTATGATTCAATATAATGTAAATAATTGCCACCCAAACTAAGTCAAAATGATTTAACCCTACCCAACCTGACCTATACTTAGAGCTTAACTTTTTCGGCGTAACGCCGAATAATCTAATATATAAATAATTATCTATATATGAAATTAAATTTATCTTAAAAGCCTAAAAGTCTAATTGCACAATGAGATGAAGAAATAATTTCCTCACTACTCATTTCTTAATATAGATGAAAAAACATGTTTTAATTTTGTCAGAATAGGTTAGTCTTACAGTGCAGTACAATATTAATTTTAGAAATTCCATAAAGGGAGCATTCTATTGCACTACTTGACCTTATTTGCCATTAGCCTCGTGAGAATTATTGATAAGGGGTCTCAGTAATAGTCTGTAGAAATTGAATCGCACCGTTCACCATAAACCTGGAAAGTCAATAAATGACAACTTTGAAAAATACTTGTGCTAACTCTGCTTATTTTCCAAATTTATAGTTCTTCTTTTTAAAAATATTTCAACCGTTAATTATTTGTTTGAGGAAATATTTGACTGTATGTAACTCTAATATTATTTTATCTTTTAGTTTACAAAATTGAAAAATTTTGTTTTTTTCATAACTGTCAAAAGCAATGTGAATGCAAAGAATTTAAATATTCAATCAACTTATACATTAATATCCTGCCCACCTATCCTTACTGAGTCAGTCAAATTACTCTATAGTTAGTGATCGTGTTTTTCGGTCTATTGTGAAAGTCAAATTCGGTGTCAATATTCGGTCCAAGAAATAAAAGTTCATTCCTTAATTCAAAATAAACTTTTAATAAAGTTTTATATTGTAATTTATAAAAGCATTATAAAAGAGATTCAATAATTAATAAGTATTTCTTCAATATCTCCATCAAATATAAAAGCATTTGCATCCGAAGTGTATCCGAGTTCATGCGATTTCTTTTACTAGTATTTGTGTCTTATTTCGCTGAAAGATCTCTCAGCATCACAACTACCACAAGAAAGAGATGTAATAGTTGTGATACTGATCGCGATTTTAGATAATTTTTGATATTTGTATTCACAGCTTATCCAAAAATTGAATGCTTTAATTTTTAAATTATCAGGTGTTGATTCAGACAGATATTGATTAAGTTAAGACTCAATTTCGTTCAAAGCTATCTCTTCTGATACCTCAAGAAACAGTTTTCTATAATATTCAAATTCTTGAATTTGTTATCACTTTTCAAAAGGATAAAAAATTTATAGCTGGCACTTATTTCTGAATTGTTTATATGAAAGCATAAACTGTATTATGTATCAAATTTTCAGTTTGAACTTTGAATGAGATTTTTTTCCAAAATTATGAGATAAACTTTTGAATTTTCAATATTTTAACTAAAATACTCCAAAATTTCGGTCTATTCGATCTATATCTATGCTTAGACCGAATGAAAATTTAAAAACTCGGTGTTATTATTCGGTGAAATTCGGTCTAGACCGAAAAACGCGATCACTATCCATAGTTATTAGAGGAGCAACATTTAAATGCTTTATTTGCATTTCAAAAGTCCCTTAACTCATATGATTTTTCATTTAAATGAAAAAATTGATTATATTAAACAGAATCCCATAATTCCTTCGGAGTTTGATTGATTTCTATTACAGATAACTATCCGATAAGGCATAGTTACCTATACATCTGTTTTTCAACATAGTGTTCAGTCTTTCCAAAAACCATCTTTAAACGTTTTTATAGGTTTTTTGCCCTAAATTTCAATGAATTTTGATGAAAATTTTTTTAAATGTATCATTGGTTGGAACGCAACTTTTAACCTCAGAGATGTGATCTGTTTCTGAACGGTTTATAAATGTATACAGGTAATTTTCTCAGAAAACCTGCCAGTTATTATTTTAATTCTGATCAATACATTTGAAAGTACTTAAAAAATGATTGGATACATATATTTTTGTTTGGCCAGAAATATGATATATTGATAGATGAGATGTACTGTAACTTGAAAATTACAAAATTTCATTTGAAAGCAGCTTACCTTTTACTGACTTAAACTTGTTTGTAACCGGTATCAAAATGTTTTCAAAAAGTTATTTCTAATAATCGAATCAGATTTCATATACATTTTACAGTTTTCGAAATATTGAACATACGTTTCTTCCAATTGTAAATTCATAATAAGCTGAATGCAAAATATAATTTTATTTTTAATCTTTTTAACAGAATTTTACTATCTGTAAAAATTGTTTAATAAGCCAAAAACAACAATAATAATAATAAACCCAATTAGATCTCAATTAGATAACTGAGAACTTTTTTGAAAGCTAAGGCTTATCAATCAATTTCTATCACAGTTTTCAAACTCATCTTTGAAATTATATCCAATTTCATTAAATCTTTATTCAAGCTTTCAATTAATTAGTTGTATATGAGTTTATTTTCTTTAGTAGTAGTTGTGAGCGCTCAACAACTGTTAGCACACAAGGAAATATTGAAAATTTTCAAAGTACAGGACAGGGGAAAAGTGAGTTATTTTCTGTTCAATAGCTAATGAATTACCGGTATATGAATCCAATATGTTGTTAATTGTTTTTAAATTTAAATGATCGCAATCTGAAACAGTAATTTATAAATATAACTAAAGTTGTTATAACTTTACTTTGAAAAACTGTGTATAAAAAATAGGATTTAGCGATAAAAACAAATTAATAACTTAGACATTATTTAATATTATATCATAATTTATTCTCTTTTTACATGAAAACACAATAAATTTTACTGATGTTAGAAAACTGTACACTATATGGCAGGAAACAAAGCAATGGAAATACTTATTTGTTGAAAACTGTGTTATTATTAATATAAATAAATAAAAGTAATTTAATCTAAAACATGCATCAATTTCTGATAACTAGATTTGGGAATAAAAGGATAGATAGATGTAAATCACAGTTAAGGAGATAAAAAGATATTCGTTCCACATGTTTGATGATTGTTTTGGCATCAATTGCTGTTTTGCTTCATTTTTTAGATTGCATATCAACACAACTCAAGTGTTGTCTCATTTTATTCAGATTTTATTCAAACAGGTATTCAATTAAGTAAACGCTATGACCAAGAAATTTGATGGCACTGTAGATAATCTTTTAATGAATTGTTGGAATATTTAAGTTCTTGATTGAGGCGACTCGAAAACGATCCATACATTCAATTTTCACTGAAAATTGTCAAAAAATTGTTTTGATATATGGGAAAAATTTGATGAGGAGTTCATATATTACACAATATTCACAAATCGCACAAATTCTCTAATCAATAATTTTTGTCATTAAAAATTGGATTCACATGAATGAGTACAAGTATTGCCATTTGCTAACAACAGTCCATTAGCTATCTTTGGTAATTATTATACAAAAGCACATCAAAGTTGCAGTCTATTGAGGGATAATAAGTTCTAAATTACGACATTTCATATCACAGTAATAGTAATTTATTAATTTTCTCTTCAAAAACATGGGTAGATATCGATAAATGATGTATTAATTATGACCAGATTTGAGCACATTTTAAGGTTTATAAACTGCCATTCAATCAACAGTACAATAATTAGAGACAGTGTTTTCGAGCGCTGCTCAAGAAACTGGATTCCCATTCGATACTTCGTTAGGATGAGCTGTGTTTTGGCATTTCTTAACACAAAATGAATTGTTAATCAAAATGAGTTTTTAAATAGACTTTAATATGCTTACTGTCTGTCTGATCTGCCAGGCCTTCATCGCTTGTTTATATTTCTCAAACTCATGACACCAGTCTGAATATACCTTTCTATACTCAGATTCAGTCGGAGCCGTACACGTTTCTGACATTAAGTAATCAAATAATACATTAAATGTTTAGCTTTTAAATTATTAAAATTGATGACTTACTTGCGTCGACAGATATACTGAAACTGCAAAGAGTATTAGTTCCTAATTTACAGTCGTATCGACCATTTTCTCTATCACTTATTCCCAAAATGACGAGTCCGTGATCTGAAGTGTGCACAAACTTATCTCTTCGAGGAAATACTTCATAACCACTCGAACGCTCACTTCTATAATAGAACCATCTGATGGGTCCCTGTGTTGCTATTATACTTTCAATATCTGGTATATGGATCGGACACGAAAGGTGTATACTTTGTCCCCAATTGGCTTTCATTTGCTTATGTTTAATACTGTTGTCACATATTCCTGGCGTTGCATTTGTAATATCTTGCATAAGACTATTAATAAAATCAATTGTTAGACTATTTAATTAAATAATAATAAAACAAATGTTTTGCAGAGCATGTATGAAAGCATTTACCCGATCACGTATGGCTTGCACTCGGCGTGATCTCTATCCCAACCACAATAAGGGTCTTGAATACATCGAACACAGTTCTCATATCTTCCTTTACACATAAGCAGATCGAACTGTCGGACAACAGAATCTGACGCCACATAAAGTGATTTGTGCTGTCCTGATATCTCCATAGCTCTAATTGGTTCGGGAACTGTTGCTTCAAACACATCGACAAGGTTTGAATGGACTTCGCCCGATCGGTCGGACCACTCAACCACTTTGTACACCATTCCAGCGTTAGTGCCGGCAAAATACACAATATATTCAATACCATCGACTTCAAGTCTATCAACAACAATACGAGTGAATATGATATCACGTTTGTAAAAGACAGGCTTCCCGTTGTCGTGTGAAACCGCTGAGTCCATCAAAGGATGACCGCGAATAAAATTGAGCACTGAATCGGGCAATACTTGTGTATCATTAACACATGTGCCCGGACGAGGTTCCGGAACCTTACTGGTCAGCACTGGAAGCCATGCTGAAGATGAAGTAGCCTGCTCTTTGAATTTACCCATAAATACTTCTTCGATTTTGTTTAAACTGAATGTACAAATAGCAGATCCTATCAGTCCATTCATTGATGTCGAAAATACTGCATAGAATTTCTTATTGTCGTCGGGATGCTTATAAATGCTTTCTATTAATATCAATTTGGATTAATATTATTTTTAATTAAAAACTGTCTTTTAATGTATTTATATCTTACGAATTTCATTGAAATAAAACGGAAACTCTCCAGGAATAGAGCAATTGAGTCTTGCCTTCAAAAATGAGGCCCAGTTTTTGTTGAGTATATTTTTTCCTCCCGTATCGCGCTATCAATTAAAAAAATAAGAATTAGTTCGTTTTAATTCAAAGCAAACTTAAGTTCAATCGAGTCATACTTTGCAAACTCTGGCGACGCGAGAATATATATTTTTGCCGCAATTGATATATTCGACAGCACTTTCTCGAAAAAAGAAGTAAACATAATCTCCGATATCAAAAGATCCAACAAAATTGGGTTCTTTTATGAAAAAAGAAAACATTTGTTAATTGAATAAAATATTTTGATATTTGAAGAGACGTACTGTCGAGCCATTTAGAGTCATATTTTATGGTGCGTTTGAATGGTTGTACTTTTTGTCCTGTTGTCAAATTATATAAATCTGTCCTAAAAATAACAGTATCTGCTTTTGTAAATTCTGCAACTGATCCACTATAGAGTCCGGGCAGTCCACCAGGATTTCCATGTTCTTTACAAAAAAAAGAAGAAAGGAATTGTATCAAAAGAAGCAAATATTTTATAAGTTCGAGTGAAATGTAGTGCATTGGATATATCCACGAATCAGTTTATGGAATAAGGTCTTTACTCCATATATAGATAATATTGTGGTTAACTTAAAAGCTTACGAGTGAGTGAGATATATATCAACTTAAGTCAAAAAATAACCACTGGTTTTAATCTACTTTAATAAGACTCACGTAGAGTTGAACTGCATTACTTGAACAAAATCATGTTTATTTTGATTTTAATAGTTTTTATGGTGAACTTAAAAATATTCTAGAAATCCTTTATTGCATAAACTTCTTCAATATAATAGCCTCGAAAGAAATGGTTAACGCTGTGTAAAGTAATGCTATAGTAGAGTAAGCATTAGTATTCGATGTGTCTCATACTCATACTTTTTATCGACTATCATAATGATTGTGAGAAAAGTTGAGAAACGAGTGAAAAATACAGATACTGTAACACAACACTGAATGTATGACTTAGTCTTTATGTTCTACAGTATAGAATACTATATTTGATAGAGTATTAGCGAATATCATGTATTGTAATTTGTTTGATGGAAAGCAAGACTATATGTTTAGAGAATCCTTAAAACCCGTTATTGGCTTTGATTCGGTCCACTTACCAACCCATGTAGCAGTTGCATTGTCATCCGGATCGAAAGGGCATTTGGCTATACCAGTGCCGATGCCAGGAAACGACTCGTGAACCGATAATAATGATAAATTTGCCTAAAATTATATTAATTCGTTTTAAAGACGCAGTTATTGTGTAGTATATTGTTTAAAATGTATACAAAATATATTCATTAAACGCTAAAATATATTATCGATACATAAAAATTCTAAATGTGACTGTATATTATGCAATATGTTAACACTTACATTAATGACCCAATCTTTAGGGTTGTGAGCATTAGTACCGCAAAGGTATAACTTATTGCTATCACTTCCTATTGGCTGAATCACTCTGATGTGATTTCTACAGTCGTAAAGCTAACAATACATAGAAAAAGCAAATATGAATAATAGAAGATGAAAGAAGAGTTATTCTAAACATTTAATCATCTTTGACAACGAGGTGCAGTCGAGTAACTCAATAAAATGAATCACTATTTTACGTCGGACTTATTTGCTGAAAAAAAGAATCGACAAAAGATACCTCTGATTTGCCTTTGGACACACAACTGGCCACGTTGTTAGGCTCCAGTGTTAAAGAGTCGATCTAAATGTGAAATACAAAAAAAAATAAATATAAAAGACAAAAGTGAATCAGCGAAATGTCAATGTCAGCACTAACTCATACGTTAGTCTAATCAAAAAGTCAATAATAGCTTTTAGTGCACTGATTGTAAGGTTCAAAATAATCTCGTTGGGTATGAACTATAAATTAATGTTGACATTCCTTTATATTATTATCATCTTTCATAATATCCATCTTTTTGAGACTCATTAAATCTTATAACAAAAGAATGGATAACACTTCTCTTCCAAGATGTGATAAATATATAGTGCATTATTGCTTACTCTTATTAATGCAATCATTTTCAATCTTTCATTCAATTAGTAGTAAAAATTCTACTTTTTTTAGCCTCTAATGTGATGCTTAGAATATATTCGTTCGGATGAGTTATAAAGAAGTTTTCAAACATTACTTTATAATATTAATAATTAAATTACTACATATACAGTGCTTATTCAGAACCATTCAGAATATTTTAACAGAGCATACACTTACTGTATACTAACTTGTGATGCATTTTAAAATGATATCTAGTCTTTTAATGTAATTTATAGTTTTAAAAAATTAAGAATAAAAATAATTAAGTTTATATCACTTTAGGTAATCATTGAAATAATCAGTTTATTGGTTGGGATTTTAAGTAATTGTGAAATTTTCGGTGTAAATAATTAACTAAAGTAAAGGTTTCATTGTGATTGTTTGGAGTTCACTTCATTTAGAGAATTTATTTTATTTGTAATTAATGACAAAAATATTAAGACTAACTTTAAATTCATTGAATTGCTCATAGACTCACACTGTCATTATTTTATGCAATTATTGCAAAAGTAACTTTAAGTCATTCTATTATTCCTTTTATTCTAATCTATAAAAAATGAATTCTCTTTCAAATATTTAATTCATTGTATTTTATATATGAGCTTCAATTGCATGAGTTATGAATTTTCTCAAAACTCAAAATTCTGTCCACTATTATATGAGAAAATAAGTTTGAGCCATGATTTTGAGTAATGACTTAATCTGGAGTTAATAACTATCTGTATGACAATAAATAGCAACAAAATTTCAAAATCCAATTATTATATCGTTGAGAATGACAAACATTATGATAAAATTGTGAATAAATGACAAAATTTTAATTTTTCAAGTTTGACCACTTAAATAATCTAATACTCAAAACCACAGTTAGAACATATTGCTACAGATAGAATGGTAAATAGAAATAAAGTGTCATCAGAGTTGAAAAAATATTGAGAAATGAATTCTTTTTTATGATATAAATTTTCAAAGAAAATAACTAAATTATTGGGTTTCTTACTCTCATCTCATTTGCAAATAATAAAAATTGTAATTTAGGTTCCGAAGTAATTAATCCAGTCATTGACACCAATCGAATTAATATGACTTAAAAGCTATTTTCTAAACTCATTTACAGCATAACTTAAAAATGACAGACTAAGTATTTAACTACAGGTAAATAATTTTGATCAATAACTTATTTCTCTTTATATATAATGTACGATTGTTTTTTAGAAAATTTATAAATCGATAATCAGATAGACAACAAATTTTGGCAAATCATAAACATAGGTTTAGTTTTAATAAATAACTCATTTTTTCTTAGAAAAGGCTTAATATAAAATTACACGAATGACAGTATCATTTTAAAGCTTAATATCTGGGCTAAAAATCTTCGTAATTTTGTTTTAAATTACTGTGCCCTCAAATAGCATACATGTTAATAAAACTCAACCCTAGTATAAGATAATAAGTTATAAGCAAAAAATTGTGCAAATGTATTGAACTAACGTTAATGCGTTAAAAATAGTGTCAGTTCATGAAAATTAATTATAATGATTAATAATGATAGTTTCAGTCAAATCGATAATATTTTCTCTAAGTTTTTGCTTTTTTCCAATTTCATTGTTTAAGATGGAGCCCAAGATTTAAGATATTAATTGCAATCGAGAGCAAAAAAATCAGAAATTGTTATAAGAAATTAAGTTAAAAAAATTGAGAAAATAAAGTCGTAACGCGAAAGTTATATACTGAACACACAATACTAACTTGAATGAAAGCGAAGATAAAGTTAAGGAGGAGTATGGAAGACATCAGCAAAGATAAAGATTGCCTTTTGCTTTATATGTTTGAGGGGATAGAACAATACTCGAGAGGGGAAAGATATTACTTCAAAAATCGATTTCTTGCTGACTTTCATCTGAAAGGAAGAATTGAGCCGCGCTTTCAATACAAAAGTGACTTTTAGAGAAAAAAAAATACAAATAGAAAGCACTTGTTTAAAACTTTTGTATTCATGGCATGAATCCCTATTTTAGTGGCGCCTCCATCTAATCAAAAGAATTGCCATAATTTTAGATTTTACTGTCGACAAAGACTACACAATGCTATTGATTGTGTTCATACACAAGAAACAAAAACTGATTTGTTGTGGGGATTGATCTGAGCGAACAAATTAGAATTTCATGAGAAATAAAGATTAAATTTTTTATTGATGGGCTCAGTAATATTTAATAACTTTTTAAACAAAAAATGTCCTTTTATTATATCTACAAATCAAATACTATACAAAGAATAATCCATAAAAAACTAACAAAATTGGTTGTAAACATCTGTCTCTTGAGCTAAATCCACATTTCACAATAGCATCGTTTTAGTGCTAAAGTAAACCGACATTGAAAGCAGAACTAAGTAAAAAACTAAGCAAAGCATCAACAGAGAAGTCCGAACATGACGAGTGCGGCCATATATTGAGAAATGCATCTCTACTTAAAAACAAGCATAAAAAGCTAGTCATGAAAAGAAGACATAACTTATTTTCTTATATTGATAGTAATACAGTATTTAATATGCATTTCCATTTAAGTTTATGATATTAAACATTATTCTCAGAACATTATATTCACAAATAGTGCAATTTTATTGAGATGTTGTTTAGTTTGATGTCTTTACTCTTTTATTTTCGTAATAAGTTATTTTGTAAAAAATGATTAAAATATTTGTTATCATGAATATAATTAGTAAAGGAAAATGTTAGTTTAATTTCCTTTGAATTGAATAATTTAATTTAAATGTTTATAAATGGCAAAAAGACATCTGAACCACTCTACAGGTATTCGCAAATTAGAATTTGTTATTGAACATAAAAATCAATAAAGTTTGATAGGTCTTAGAGTAAATAGTCCAGAAATTCTTTTATTATTAAATTGAAAATTGATATAATTTCCAGCTCATTCTTCTAATAGCAAACATTTTCACAGATAACTACTTCCAATGATAACACACAAAACGATTAAATGGGTTCAAATGATATGTCATTTTCTAAAATAATCATTTTGTTTATGGCTTTAACGTAAAAATCAGGTTAAACTCAATGTTAGGTCTAATCAAAGTAAATGAGTTTTTCAGATCATTAATGCTAAGTTAGCATTACTAACAAAAAAAGTGAAGAATAAGGCAAATAATTAGCACAATAATTATAAATTCTTATAAATACATACAGTATTTAAATCAAAAATTTGTTAATTAATATTTTCTGCATGAGAGGTGTCATTCAAATTGCACATCTCTGAGCTATAGTAATGTATTCATATGAATCTTCAGATGGTTGGACTCAACAATGTTGTTATATAACAATATTGAACGATAAAAATACGGAAATTCAGATAAATCTAACGTCAACTAATAGGAAAGAGCGCTTGATTGACACATCCATACAATGCCACACACAACATAAAAATGGTCTCTAAGGAATATTGAGAAATGTACCTCTATGTGAGACTTAACATCGTTCGCAAGCAAAACAAGGAAACAGGCTTTAATAGCTATCTATACTCTGCCTGAACATAATGATTCCTGTGAGTCGATATACTGTGGAAAATTCATCATTAAGATCATTAAGACTACATATACTATTTATACTGCTTCAAAACGAAGTTGAATGGACATTGCATTCGTTCAATAGCTTTCATTAGACTAATATTTGAATGAAATGGTTGAGGAAAAATCGATCGGTTATTAGTATAGCATTCTCATCAAAATTATGAGACAAAAAAACTTCAAACTAATAGTAATTCACGAACAATAAAACTCCAATAAGAAAAATGCATGTTTTGATTGTTAGCAGTAGTAGTAATATAACTGCACTTTAGAAAATTAAAACTTAAGCTAAAATTGATAGAAAGGACAAGAATTGTGTCGAAAATAATTTAAAGCCTATGCATATAATTTATATTTTTTAGCCAATAAATCGTATTCGCAATAATGTGAAAATATAACTTAGAATACGATTGATTTGACAAAAACGAATATATCACTCAACAAAATTTAGTAGAGATTGTAGAGAACTGAAGTATAATCCATTTTAAGAGCATATAAAGGATAGCGTGTGCATACTTTATAAAACATTATTAAGTTATAACTTATAACATACTGTCGCATATGTTGTTTCAAAGTAATTAGATTAGAAGCGAACGGTTTTGCTTTAGATCACGTTTGATAGTATGTATGATACAGAAGACTTATATAGAATATAACATTGATATTCAAGTAAAACATCAATTTTTGTTTGCTGGGAAGAAAAACAATGTTGTGATAAGAAAGCTCTGCAATAGAGTCCCAAATATATTTGTGGCCAATTTATTTGCCAAAAACAGATCACAAAAAGCTAATATAAGCAGTTTGGGCTTTAATATAATATTATTGTGCTATATTCAGTGGATGAAAAAGAGCAGCACATAAAGGGCAACATAGTTGGCAATCAATCTCTTATGTGGTTCATCATATAGTGTGTTGTCTATAAAAGTTATCATGTAAAGAACAGCAGGAGAGAATGTTAGAGCAGCATTAATTCAAGGCATAAATTCCATTATAATCTTTTTGGTAAGTCGTCAGTGCTTTTAATATATAATAACCCGGGGATCGATTTTTAATCTAAATTTTTTCTGTTTATTTTATAGTTCCCTGAATGCAAACTAATTTTTTCACTTCTGATACTTATAAATGGGCTTCAATTATCACTTTGAGACCTACATTTCATATACGGCCGATTAACCGAATATTCTTTCTTAGAAAGCAAGTTCAGCACATTATCTCAATGCTTGACAAATGGCGCGTCTATTATATACTCTATTCTAAGCAACAAAGAATTTTTTTAATTTTCAAATTTGCGAAATTCTATGCAAATCAAGTCTACGCACCAATGATTCGCTGTAATAAGAAATTGTGCTTCACTGCAAATGTTTCTCTTGTTAGACAGAGAAACTAGCTTTTAGGCTAAGCTTATACATGTTAAAACTCGATAATACAAGCGCACCAGCTTTAGGGTAACTTTTTTACATCAAACCATTGATAGACATATAAGGATAAGTAGAAGTCTTTTGCATAATAATAACAACAATTCTACAGCAAATGTAAGTCTTTATTGGATTAGGTGGGTCTCTATTATTTCCTTCATTACAAGTCAAAAATAGAGAGGATATAACCTCAATATAAGCAATGCAATCAAAAAGTATAATTTTTTCAAAAAGGAAGCGCTTATACATCGAGTACTAGTATTAGCCAACTTTGTAGACATCAATTTACATTTGATTAAATGCTGAGATTAGTAGCTGTCTCTTATTCATCAGATTTGTATTTGAATTAATTGTGTGATTCTATAGAAGATGACACACTTTCGGATAAATTAATTTTCAACAGGAGTTAAAATTGTGAATTATTTCTAGCGATTGCGTGAAAATGCAACAGAGAGGAAAAACTGCAATATACCTCTTTTCTATCATAATTCCTGCCAACGTCGGCAAGTTTTCTCTTCGTTTAACAGTTACTCACGAGGAGTCAAATATATATGACTTGAAATAAAGCGCTTTTGGATGCATATATACTATAGAGTTAACACTAACTCTTCGGTTTACTTGTGATGCAGTGTTGAAATAGTGTTGTGCAAGCCTAGAGCCAGATAGTTATGAGCTGAGATCAATATACAAAGCTTGCCTGAAATGCAGCTCAAATCAGTCATGTGTAACGATGAAAAAATTTCCTCAATATGAGGCGAGAATATGAAACGACACTTCCTCTGCTATACAGTAAGCAGAGTATGAGTCGCTTTAGAAATTAGTTTTCAATTCTTCAAAAATAAGAAATGAGTACTAATCATGTTATGAGTTACCTGTTATGTAAAATTTATCTTAAGTTACTTTATAATACAAAAAACTGTATTAAAACTTATAATATCTTTAATTAAATAAAATAGAGCTACAAAAGCATGTTATACACTAATTTTGAGTTCCAAGTTTTCATTTTTTTACTGCTAATGGAAAAAGACTAACATTTTGCACATAAAAATTGACGAGAATCTACTGTAACAGTAGAAGAAGGGATGCATAGTTCAGATAGAGTAGGAAATGGAAAAGAAGCACATTGGAGATGGTGTGCAGTCGAGCGTAAAAATTCATTGAGATTCTTCAATATCAAACAACTTTTGTCATTGCACTCAAGTTTGCAGAATATCAATGACTATTGAAGAATGTTTGCTATATAAGGAAAATCTAATGTAATTTCTATTAGTATTGTTTGTTATGTTCAAATTTAAGGGCGATGCCAAACAAGTCCCTTATGAACTGCATATATATAAGTCTAATAAAACTTATTTCAAACAAAAAACCATATTTTACTGCTTATAAAGTAACAATTTTTAGACAATTGATAGAAAAATATTTTAAAAAAGAAATTTAAACAATAGAGTCGTTATAGCATAATGTGATCCGATTGCGTATATGAATAGAATATGAATAGATCTAACTTAAGATTTAACAATATTAAAGATAGTTTCCAATTAGTGGCATCGACTCGTATAGAGATGAAGAGGGCTCGAAAGGAAATGAATGCAACCTCTTGTGACTCGTACCGGAATTACGGTCATAGTAGAAACCCCTCAAAAACATGATCCATATAAGGCAAAAGGCCATAAAATGTGAGTCGTGCTAAAGAGATGATGAAAGCCAAGTATGTCATTCATGATGCAGTCAAAGAAAAAGAATATGACTGAAGTATAAGATAGGATAAGAGCTCAACACAGAGAAGGGAAGTTTAAATTATATTCTTGATGACTCACTCGGTGCACAATCCACGCAAAATCTGAGTAAGTCTTTGCGGTGTCACAAAATGAAAGCTTTATTCGATGTGACATTTTTGTGACATTGAGTGCACCACATCTATACATTAATGGCACCAACTTATAGTCCCTAAAAGAACTCAACTCTAAGAATTTTAAATCTCAAAATATTAATGCATGAAAGAGAGGTGTTTTGTCAACATATGGATTCTTTCAATTTTAATCAACTTTTGATCAAAATCAATAGTGATTATCATTTCATTGGGAATATCTATCATTCAAGAAGTATATTGAAAAATAATTTGAAAATAGGAGTTAAAATTGAAAAAATATCAATTTCTAAACTTCTAAGTAAATAAACTGCAAAATTATATAAATTTATTCGAGTAAGAAATGAGATTTGACTTAACAAATGTAAACGAAAATGTTGAAATTTACGAAAGAGATTGTCTTTACTTTGTACAACAGATATAAACATCTTTATATATAGTATGTTATACAGAATCATCAATTTAGATGTAGTGTAAGTAAAAAAACTTTGTTCAAACACAGAAAAATACTTTTAGGATCGGTTTTGTAAGTTTAACATAACTCTGATAACAGCAATACTAAAGAAACTCTATTTTGCTTCGACAAACATTTTCTTTTTGAGATGGAATTGGATTCAAAAATTTAGCCCAAAACTATTTTATCTCTTTGCTATCAATTGCAAATAATAAAAATATATCAAATTTCCTCGCATTGTGATAGAAAGCACCATATAGTATAAGCTTATACTGCCTTTCAGTAAATGAGTAGAATAAATGTTGAATCTTTATTTCATAGGTTTTTGTGAAGGCAGTTAAGTTCGTGTGCAGTACTAAATAAGTAATACTGCAATATTCAATGCACTGCATAATAATAAATTCCAAAATAACAAAAATTTCGTAGCATTATATTCACTATCAAAGTATTTGAGATAAAGCAAGTTTTCAAAAAACATATAGTCTTTTGAATGCGAAAAAATGCCTTAACTGCACATCATTTACAATAAATAATGATTGTCTCACATAAAAGAATTGAAACTCCACAGCAAAATATAGAATTGAATTTAATTGTTAAACAAGTAGTAATCACTCATAAGTCTATTTTTAAAATGATTTCAATGAGTGAAATATGATTGATATACCGGTAAAGAATCTGCATTTGGGAAAATCTGATCAACTATTATGTTTATTAAAAAAACAATCAATACTTTTAATTCATTAAATAATTATCAATTAATTTATTAATTAAATTTTTCTTAAATACAGTTAAAAAGAGAAACATTCATTTTGAAAAATTAAATAATAAAAATGAGGATCTTTGGAGTATTGTATCGCACATTAAAAATAAAAATAAGAGCCATAATAAATTCATATTAGTATAAAATAATTTGTATAAAATATAAAATATATAATCAAATATTACTTTGAAATAAAGTTAAGAAAATGCAGAATTTCAATAAGAAAGAGAAATCCTCCGCAAAGGATTGAAGAACTTTTTAATAATAAATTAAATGAGATCCATATGTTTTGTGCCTCTAATGCAATCTAATCTGATTAGAAGAATAAGCAAAAAAGTAACTATTATGATAAGCAGAAATATAGAACATGAACCCATAACTATTACGCCTAAAACTTTGAATTTAATCAAAAATTATAAGTTTTGAGAAGAATAGCACTTAAAATTTGCAGAATATTTCTATCATGACTTAGAATTAGTTGATATTTATTGAATTAAATACTAAAATTGGTTTCCTTTGTAACTTTCATGTAATGGTTTTGTTTTGATAATTCAAAATTTTCATTAGTAATTCATTATTAATAATAAATAGCATTCGTTTGAGTCCTGGTTTGAGTTAACCATTCATTCAAATATTTTGCATAAATAAGAGTCTATTTTGGGAAATGATTATGAATGGTATTGCTATTGTAAAAGGAAAATATAATACATTATGTCGGTATAGAATCATAAATAATAAATGAACAATTTTGATGACCATTAATTGGGAATACTTTTTCAATTCAATAAAACAAAAACATATAAACATTAACTATAAAATACACAGCTATTTGGACTTTATGTGAATCGGTTTCAAGTAACTCAAAGTAAGTTTAATGTTCGTGCTTATG